>JASXSY010000018.1:0-222981 GCA_034509805.1 Sipha maydis | reverse complement strand
CACCCGTCCACCAATACTGAAGTGTCACAAAATATTGTTGACGAATGACGAAATATCTTGTTGAAAGTAAGCAAGTATTGAACGAATTGGCTAACCTTTAATATAGTGAGGTCAAAGCTTTAAAATGTTTTTTTTTTCTTTTAATGTATCTAAAATAATATACGAGTACTTATACAAAATAAATTAAACTTATATGAGAAAATACTCATTAAATTTAAGTATTAGTTTTATTTTATTCAGTCAAATTATTTATACTTTATTCCTGTCATAATTTCATTATAATTAAAATTTTAAATAGCAATTCTAAGATTTTTATACAAGAAACTTAGCATTGATAAAAGGATGTATTATAATCAAGTATGAATATATGAATGTAAAGAAAAAATCATGCCAAGAGTCAGAACACCCCCCAAAATATTTCAAAATACGCCACTGAATGTACCTGTATGTAAATATATAGACATTATATATAATTTCAATAAAATTTGAACAAGATATTTTTCCAAGTAGGTATCTTAACATTATAAAATATAAATGGACATTGGTTAATAACATATTCAAACTGTAGAAAACCAAAATTCTGTAATACGCATGTGTTATATTGTAATTATCAATGCTGGGCATTAACGAGTTAAAAATTAAAATTAAGTTAATATTAACTAAGTTAAATAACTCATTACTTTTTTTTTGAAACTAACCTTTAACTTAATAAGTTAAATTTTAAACATATTTAACGTTTTGAAGTTAATTATATGATATATAAATATATATATATTTCTTAAAATTAAGTTATATTTAAAATTTTAAATAAACCATTGATTTTTTTTTTATTGCTGGCTTGAAAAATAATAATGTCATAACAATTAAATGGGAAAATGTATAATTAATACCGGTTGTTTGATATTATATACCTACACAATATAATATATATATATAGGTTTTAGGTGGATGGCCTGTATCCAAGTAATAGGTACCCACCCATATGTAATAATAACTAAGTACATAACTATAACTATTTTTTTTTTATAGTAATAAATTTTTGTTTATTGATGTTGAATGTTGATGTCTATACAATATTACAATATACATACAGTATATACTATATACTATATACTATTCACTATTTAGTATTTAGTACTATACCTATACACAATACACATTATGAATAAGAGTTATATGATATTGAGTATTACTATATATTTTGTTTTTATATTCTTGAATATCCTATTCCATATGTTCTCATTATTTAATTAATTACTTTTTTTGCCTAAAATACGAGTATAACATGGTTGAAGTGTAGACTAGTAAGTTGTTGAATAATTTTTAATTAATTTATAAAACAACTATGTATGTTTCTATATTTATTTTTATTTTTTATAATTCATAATAGCCATGAAATATCTTATGAATATGTTATATGTAAATATAATAAATTAATAAGTATTAAGAGTACTTATTGGCTATCGTCGATCACAGACTTAGATATACCTTACTTAGGGTTTAGACTATAATACACGGTAAGTATAAATCAATAAATCTATTAAATATTTAAATGTATATAATTTTTTTTTAAGTTAATCAAGTATTAGAATTATTGTTTACTTGGGTTGTAATCAAATATAAAAGAAAAATAATTATTCATAAAAAAAACATTGAATAAATCAATCTGTTCCCTCGGATACTTCTATGTAAATACAATTATTTTATTTATTCAAATATAATAATTTGTTATGCTTTTATGTACGCTATATACTCTTGTCTCTTATTATACTGATAGTGTTTATACTTTCATATGGATACCAGGATACCTATCCCAACTGATGTTAGATGTGTAGCAGCTAATAGTAAGGCTTGTATAGTTTGTGTATTTATATTATTTTAACTCCCCCCTTCTTTAATGGGCGGGAGAGAGTTGGATAAATCATCAACTGCCCACCTTAAATTCTCATTAAATACTGCTTAGCATACTACATGGTTAACCACATGAGCTTAACACAAATTCCAAATTTGTCATTCATTTTATTGGTTTTGGTTACATATTCGAAAATAATTACATTTTTAATTAAGTTAATTTTTTTTATCCATTAATTTTTAACTTAACAAAGTTATTAAAAATACATTAGTTAACTTTTAACTTAACTTAACTTACTTTTTTTTATATTAACTTAACTTAACGAGTTAAAAAAAAACCGTTAACTTGCCCAGCCTTTGTAATTATTATTGTAAATTTATACGTTTTGATTTTAAAACTTAAAAATATATAAGTGAAGAAAGTGTATTAAATCTTCCTTAGTCCCAAATATAATAAGATTTTTAAATTTTATATTAGTCGGATAATGGCAATAATTATTACGTTTAATGTAATTCATGTGTTAGAAATTCGAAGCCGTTATCAATATCCAAGATCAGTTCATCAAATTTATAAAATCACATTGAAATAAGTAGTATTATTAATTTTTTTATATTGTTTCAATTGTAATTTGAAAATAATTGAAAGTAATAAATAGTAAGACTAGTAACTTTCAAAAGGAAAGTACTTAGAAAAATATATTTTATTTTTTTTTTTATTTATAAGGTCTCTGTTAAATCCCATTACTGGCTTATACAAGCGGAGGAAAAATAAAATATAGACTTAATCAGACTGTATAATATGCCGAATTTACAAGATTTTTTTTTTGGTCAAAAAGACTGAATGAAGACTTGACTGGTTATGTTTATCGTGCAGAAAGTAGATTGATTAGACAGGTTCTCATTAACAAGTCAAATAAAAAACGACCAGTGGGAAGGCTACGTCAACGTTGAATGGATCGAGTAAGGGATGACTTAAAAAATCTGGGAAATGGAGAAGATGCAGAAGATTGAGAAGTTTGGAGAGCTCCGATAGAAGCTGCATAGCACCTGAAGCAAAAAAAAAACTTGAAAATAATAAATGTTCTACCAACAGCTATGATGGTAACAAAAATTGCACATCTGGTAGTAAATTATTATTTTACTTAAAATCTAAGACTTTAATTTCTGGTTATTTTAATTTTATTATATATAATATTATAACTTGATTTACTTATTTATAATTAATTATTTGTTATAATTATTCATCCATCATAAGTAAATGGAAAACTCTCACACGAATAAAGTTATTAAGAATTAAGAAAACCAATACAAACAATGTAATTAATTTTTTTTTTTCAACAAGATTTTGTATTTTTATTCAGTGAAAATGTAAACATCATTTTTTTTTTGTTAATTAAAAAATACTATTAATATTAATGCACCTATAAGAGTAAAATCTTAATTTTCGTTGTACTACAATTAATTTTTGTTTGATAAAAATACATAGGTATTATTATTACATAATATTTAATACTGATAGAAAAATATTACCGCTTCTTATCTTATACTCAATCATTTACCTTTAAGTGTTAATTTAAATTTAAGTGTTGACGTACGCGTAGATAAATAATGTTTATGATAGTATTGTGTAGTATGATAATAAAATTATATTATTTTCGGAAATCATATCAAACTTGGTTTATGAAGAATTAATTAAGAATTGAAATTAAAAGTTACAACAAATCTACATTGTCAAGTATGATATGGATTGTATTTTTACATATACATGAGTGAATCTCAGTGCTAAAATAAAAAATACTCAAATTTACATAATTTCACACTGAATATGTATACCATGCAGTATTTGCAAATTATCTGTAGATAATTACATTTTATTATTGTAATTATTTAGGATACAATAATATTCTTTAAATATTTGTGTTTTAAACCAAAAACAAATATTTCCGAGTTAAAGTTCTCTGAGAAATAGTGTAATAAATTGAATACGAAAGTAGATAGATGGTTCATAAATATCGAATGGTTAACGACAGTAAATATAACAATTTAAATTTATTGAAAAACTATTGGAAACTATCACTAGTAAATATTTCTATTTTATATTTAGACTTATATCGAAATAAAAAGCAAATAAGATAAGTGTTCGTCCTTCATTACTTTACTTTTTGAATAAGATACTAGATAAGCGTAAATGTATTATTACGTATTATAACGTTGTAAACCTATTATTGAGAATGGGACATACTTCAAAACTTATATAGGTCAACATTAAATATATAATACAATTTTTCATAACTATGAATTTTAATCGAAATTTAAACTTGAGACGAATCTAAGAGAAACTAACTACAACTTCTTCGGTATTTTCATAAAATTTGTAATAAATAATAATTTATAGTTATCAAAACTGACATTTTCAAGCTTTAATTTATTTAAATTAATATAAATTAAATTAAAATATATGTATACTACTTTTTTTACTCTTTTTTAGTGTAACAGAAATAACATTGCAGCGTAATATTCATGGTGCGTTCTTTTTTTATTATTATTATTTTATAAGTTAATTAAAAATTAATAATTATATTTTTAAATATTTTCAACGTTAAAAAAATCAAGGCTTCTAAATATAATATTATGTTCTAGTGATATTTATTTCAATTGCCCAATGAACAATACATTATACTATATTGAGTATCATTGCATCTTACGCATTTCTTTATAATTGTTTAGTATGATATATAAATACAGTGAAACCTCTATATAGTGGACAGCCACGGGGAATTAAAAATTGTCCACTATAGAGAGTTGTCGACTATTGAGAAAACCTATTACGCATACATTTTTGCCGGGGAATTTAGAAGTGTCCACTATTGGGAAGGGTCCACTATTGAGAGGTGTCCATTAATAGAGGTTTCACTGTATAATGTATGTTCATACCTATATAAACTTATATTAATTTAATAACATTTCTTATGTTCTTATAATAAAACTCAACCGATTATATGGATACTCGTTTTAGTTAAATAAGAGCATTTTTATATTATGATTTATGAATTTATAATAAATTAAAAATTATATAGGGTTTTACACATATCGTTTACAGGTTTGATGAATTAAATAATATTAGATAATACTTTTTTGTATATTATTCAGAAAGTTAAAGTACCACCATAGATCTACTTATTTATTTTTATAATAAAATATTTTACCTTACTGTATACATAGAAAATATCTCTTAAGTACGCACATAAATAAGAGCTATTTTCTAAGTACGCACATACATAGCTTAATTATGTAAATTACGACAGTGATACAAATATCAAAAAAGCAAAATAAAAATACCATGTAGAAATCTAATCATTCTCGTCAAATATGTCACGTGTTCTTGTATGAATTATTTTTAAGCCCACTTATTTAGCTGTTTTTTTTTAATATCGCCATAAACGTATCATGATTATTCTTCATGCATTTGTTTAACACTGTATGTTTCACATTTTTTTTTTTTTTACTACCATTGTTAAGAACCAAATTGTTTGTTCTTGGGCAAATCTTGTCCTCCTATCTCTCTCTCTCTCTCACACACACATTTTTTCTATCTCTCTGTATATTTCTCAAGAGAGAGCAATGACCACTCGAGATGACGGAGACAGTTCATACCATAATATCATAATAGTTGCGGATATCTAATTGGGAAAATATATACTAGTCAACGATACTAATGTAAATAACTTTATTATATGTGAGAGGACACGCTAATAAAACTAATTACATAAACATATAAAAACGCGTACCTCTAACCAACGATGTCGATTCTGCAGGTAATGTTGGCGCTTATGGTATCTACTGCCACTGGTGTTGCAGCAGAAAGCTGGCTGTTTTTCTGTACTCGACGCAATTGTCACGGTCCTACTGATACTGATTTTTACGACTGGTCCGACCGTAGTAGTCGGTGCAACGTTATGTTGTGTGTAGTTGTTCAACAAACACTACCGATCTCCACGTACCGTCGTCCTCGTTGTTGCCACCCAAAAAACAAAACAAAAACTGTCCCCCAACTAAGTATTATAATATGGTAGTACAGTGCGATTTGTATGTGCGGTTATTACGACCAAAAATGATTTCGCTGTATAGTCTGGTGTGTAAAGTGCCTAAATAGATACTGCAATACTTTACTAACCTTACTGTCTGCGATTATCGACTTTAATACTAGACTGCAAAAATTGCAATCGAGTGCACTTATGATTGGGTATAGAATATGTGATACAAATATAGTAACGAGCGAGCGTCTGCCAGTTGCGGTAATTAGACACTAAACGACACTATAAACAACCGTCCGAATGTGAGCCACCAGAGCACAATATACATATATTTATACGGCGTCATGAATATCATTGAGTATAGATAGTATAATCTGCGTTCAATGGTAGAGATCCATCAACAACAAATTAATATTTTAATGATGGGTCAATCGATTTGCTTTTGAATTATCAGCAGTGGTGACACATGATGAAAATGATATTAATTATTACCGACCGTGAATCGTGACGTCGAATTAGTGATACGTTACTGGGTTTAATTATAACGAGCGGAAGACTAAAGTAATTTGTCTTGTGCTTGCTGCTGCTCGTATGTCCATTAACAACGAGGGCGATAAAAACGTATTATTTTATACATGATATTATAAAATATATTACGCGTAATAACGAAAATATGTCAAATCAATTTTATGTTATTAACATACTATAATTTATCCATTTATGATAAATATGAGGTTGCGAAAACAAGGGTAAGCCTCCCAGACTTCATGATAATTAAACGATTTGTATACAAAGACATTTTTCAATTAAAATTGGCACATTATTTTTTTGTCGCAAAATTTTAATTCCCTGAAAAATAACATTTTTTACATTTTATTTGTATTTCAAAACGTAATGTATATAGGTAAAAAACAAATTATGTAATATGCTTTATTTTTATTTTATTAACATCATATATGGAAACGTAAAAATATTTCATTACAGAGAATAATTATCTAATTTTACAGCTGAATTTGTATATTTGTATGTCGTCACATTCTAATTGTATGGAAAAAAGCTATACGTGTTGACATTTTTAATTTGTGTCTGTGGTCTTTTGACAATATGTCCGAATTACTTTTTAGTAAATTTACTAAATAAAATTATTTTTTACCTACTTTTTTTTTTAAATAAAGTTGTCAATAATAGGGTAAATGAGTGGAGGTTAGCCCTCGAAGAAAAGGGATTAAGAATTAGTAGAAATAAAACTAAGTATATTGAGTATGATTTTGGACAAAGAGACCAAGAAGTTGAAGGAATGAGGAGACAACTGACAATAGATGGTGATGTGATAGGTGAAGTTGAGAGCTTTAAACATTTAGGATCTTTTGTTCAAAAGGACGGGGGCTTTGACATGAATGTAAGACATAGGATTAAGTGCGGGTGGATGTAATGGAGAGAAGCATCGGGCGTATTATGCGATAAGAGAATTCCAATGAGGCTGAAAGGTAAATTTTATAAAAGTGTAGTGAGACCAACTATGCTGTATGGTTCAGAATGTTGGGCGGTTAACAGGAGAATAGAACAAAGTATGAGTGTCGCGGAAATGAGAATGCTTAGATGGTTGAGTGGAGTGACAAGAGAAGATAGAATAAAGAATGAATACGTGAGAGGTAGTGTTGGTGTAGCGCCAATTGTGGACAAGATGAGAGAAAATAGGCTGAGATGGTTTGGGCATGTGATGAGGCGAGAGGAAACGAATGCAGTAAGAGTGGTTATGAAGATGGACGTTGAAGGGAAAAGAGGAAGAGGAAGACCAAAAAAGAGATGGTTGGAGACTTTGGAGAATGACATGAGGGCTGTCGGTGTGTGCAGAGGAGATGTGATTGACCGAGTAAAGTGGAGGTGTAGGACAAGGGTGGCCGACCCCAAATAGTTGGGAGGAAGGCGAAGTAGAAGAAGAAGAAGAAGAAGAAGACCTACTTTTTTTTTAAAGTTTATCACATGGACGAATGAACAAATTATACTAAAGATGATATTTTGAGATTAAACCATAGGTTTAAAATTAGATATTTTATCAGTTTAAATATAGTATTTTTATGAAAAACGATAATATATACGAATATTAGGTAAACATTCTGTCTATAACTGTAGCTGATATAGATTTTCATCAAACTTAGTCTTAGAATTTATTTTTTCTTACCAAGCATCATTAATAACTATTTGATCAGTGTCTTGCAATATTAATACATAATTAGTTTTAATCAAATATCATTAAAGCAAAATTATGTATATGCTATTCAAATCTTATTATTCCATTTCAATATTAAAAAGAAAGTAGACTGTTAATAAAATAATTAAAATTTTTTTAATAAACATTTTTCATTATATGATTTGCTTATGAAGAAAAATAAATAATAATAATCTACAGCTATTATTATTATACGTATTATGAAAAAATAAATCATCGTATGCGATTACAGGATGTTTTTTTCAAATATACTCGTATCACACATAATTTGAATTAAACTCTATGATCTAAAAACATCGGTAGATGAGTAATGAATTAATTGCAAGTAATACATTTCTTAATTGGTAATTTCATAAATATTTGTCAGTTATACCAAAAATAAAAGTGCTAGTGGTAATTTCAGTCAGAAGATAATTTACTTAGGTAATAAATACATAATAAATTAAAAATTAAAAGGATTGCTGCTAATGTTTTAGCCATTTTTTTATACAAAATAATTTGTTTTTCCACGTATAAAATATATAAATAGGTTGTTTTTCCATATATATTTCTTCTTGAACGAACTATGGTTGTTTTTATCAGGATAATGTTAAGTCATACTATAATCTATATTTTATAAAGTGGTTATATATATATATATATATATATATATATATATATATATATATATATATATATATATATATATGAGATAAGTATTTATAAAATATTATTTTACAATAAAAGTTTATATTATGTTATGACTATAAATTATTACACGACATAAATCTAATGTTAGGGTAAATTTCCATTGTGAACGAATCAATATGTTAATAGTTAATCGAGTAGAAAAAAAAATATATTTATCCTTCTTTCATAATTATTGATATAAATAGGAAATATTCCTACGTACATAATTAATATAGCGAATTAATTGTTTTTTCCGCACTTTTAGAGAACGATGAATGTTGATATTCAAAAGGATAATTTACCTATCGCAACGAAAGGTTTGTAGTAAATTAAATTATATACGTACTTACGTGTGAAAATTAGGAAAGAAATGAAATACATGACTTGTGTTATATTATAAGTGGTATATTTTTCACTTGGCTCTATAAAATTATGGACTTCTGCATCTTTTTTGTTAAGAAACCATAACGATAAGTATAACCATAAAAATAATTGATTGATAAATATGTATATTATATTAAATTCTTGAACATTAAAATCAATAATTTTAAATTAATTTAATATATTACAACTACTTAGGAATAATTTTCCATGAGAATTTAAAGTAAATTATATTTACTTTTATTAATTTATATATTTTAGTACTTATATGTTTTTTATTGTGCTTTTTCATATGAAACAAAAATTATAATAAAATACAACTTAACACGATTATTGTACATCAATTTAAATTTTAAAATCACAAATGAACAATGAAATTCGTTTTTTATCTTTTTTTTTAATTATTAAAAACACAATTATTCTAACAAAAACATGTATTATCTAACTAATGTTTATTTTAAATTTTAAATTTTTATTATCCATTCATAAGTTACTGTATTACATTGATTTTTATTAATTATCTTAATAATTAATTATAATCGTATTTTTATTATTAAATTAAGTGAGAAGTCCAAAGTAGTTAGTTATATTTTAATACATTATGTATTAATTAGATATTATTTGTATTAATCAATAATGCTTATAGTACAAAAATTATAACCCTTAAATTAATAATGAATATTGGATTCTTTAAAACTAGATTCAATAAGCCCAAATCTAAACTTTCATATATTCATTTTTTTATTTAATTTACTTTATACTTACAGATGACTGCATAAATTATATTTTTGAGTTCCACAAATACGAGATTTAAGATAGTTAAAATTAAAAACGTAATGACAGTTAGTAAGAATTTTTAATATAAAAAATCTTGTAAATTTATGATTATATCTGTATGTATCTACTATAAAATATTGGTTTGTACTTGCAATATAAGGTAAGTGAGTATTTACTAAAATATGTACTTTCAATATCATAAGAGCGATTTTAAGGATTGGAAAAATTAAAATAATTTTTTTAGGAAATTTAAATATGCTTACATTATATTAATATAAGCTACTCTATATACGATATACGAAAAAATCTTATATACAAAAAAATTATTAACTAAATATGACACTTACTTTTTTTTTTTTTTTTATAAAAAAAAACAATTAATTAAGAAAATTAATTATAACAATTTTTAACACATGGGTAAATACGTAATACTGACCTATAATTTATTATGTTTATAAAAAAAGATGTCGATACATGTCGACCCAACGATAAACTTATATAATTTCTTGATTAATTATATAATTATAATGTGATAATTGAATTAACTAATTTATATGTGTTAATAAAATTTAAAATTAATTTTTACAATAATATATAAAAATATATAATTTTTCTTCTTCCATAAAAATCTATTTATTTTCATATTTATAATTAGTATATTATTATAAAATTATATCTCGAATTTCCTTAGAATGTGTAATTTAAAATACGTTATAATTTATAATTTATTGTACCTCCTATTTATATAACATTTGTATATAGGTTATTAAAACTAATTAATTGGGCTATCGATAATGTGCCAAAAACAAAACTATAAGTAATTTATTTTTTAATGGATGTATTTATGAAAGAGTAAAACAAAAAAATGTTAATCATCAATCAATTTACAATAGTTTTATTGATAATTATTTAAATTCACTAAAATTAATTTTATATAAAGTACGCCATCTTTATCTTAAAAATTATAAAATTATTTCACTGTAATCGATTTGAACTTAAAATGTAAGGTACCTACTAAAAGATGTAAAAAATATTATAATCTACTTCTTTATTAAAATTAATTGTTATATAAAAATAATATTAACATTTATTTGCGTTTTACCATACAATCAAAGAAATATAAAATACAAAATCAATTATAATTTAATTATAATTTTTAAAAGAATTAATAAATTTAATTATATTATATATGTGTATTTTTGACCGATCAATGAATCATTAAAAAATAAAATAGAAATAAAAATAAAAATTTGAAACGTTTATAAGGGATTACATATACTTACCTATTTTAAGTTTATCAATCGAACAATACTTGTGTCAACTAGGATCATAAATGCGAATAGAATGAAATACTCAACGTATTTTGTCGGTCGTATTACCGTTGGCTTTAGCTGTAAGAGAAGATATGAAATATTAGAGAAAAATGGACTGTATGGTGACGGAATGAAACGAGAAAGAATTTAATACGAGTTCTAGGTATAGGCAATATGGTGTTACAAACAACAGTATGAATTAAATAAAAATTATTTGACACAAATTGACTTGTGTTACTATTAAATAACTTTAGTAAATAGTGATCACAACCGATCAACGATGTAGTCGACAACAGCAACCACAAAATTATTAAAAACAACAAAATCAACGAATAAAGCAATAAAATGTGATCTGGCCCTCCTGGAACGGATTGACGTCGACTGGAGCCGTTGATGGTGGGTGACGAGGACCCACTAATATCCGGATGGCAACTAATCACTCGTGGTAGCGCGCATGCAACGTTATGTGTATGTACCGGACGATGACAGTTTGCGAACACACACAGACACACTTGGTCGTCGGCGATGTCGCGTAGACGAAAACGCGACGGAAAACCGATAGGTTGGCGTTACTGAAGTGCGGATGGCATTGTTAACGATCACGCACAATAATTGGCAAGGCGATGACAACATAACGAATGACGAAAAAATAAAGTTTCACGCAAACGGTAAAGTGGCCGTCGGTTGGCATTTATTGGTAGCTAAGTACGCCGGACTGTGTTTATAGTGTCGCGTCGGACGCCGGCGAATCACACTCACTCGGCAGCAAACCCGTGCGACGACGACGGTAACGGTCGGTCATTTGCGAAAAGCCGGTTGCCGAAGGGGTGGCACACTGTGTTGGTAGCGGGTTTGTCATCAAGACGGTGGGCGCGCAACTGTCTGATTTGCGCGGACGCGCGAAAGCATTTGCGACGGTCAATCTGTTCCCAACAACTTTTGCTGTTGATTGGTTCCACTTAGATAACAACACATGTGTAGTGCCAATTTGGAGCCTTTAAAACACAATAATGTGTGCTTTGAAAACATCTTGAAAGTTCATCCATTAATTTATTAAATCTTTGATCAGTATATTTCAATTAATACGTATTTCACATCACAATTTCTATAACTATAACTATTAGAGGTTATTATTATTCACTGATATTAAATAAATCATTTGAATGATATGGCTCGAGAGGAAAAAGACAATATAAGTATGATGACATGTTAAGGTATTTTTAGGCACAGTGATGTACGAGTAAAGAGTATCTGTAATCCAGTGGCGGTTACTAAGGTTCACATAAGATGGTGTACAATTGATTTGTAAGATACTTATGTAGGGGGGAGGGGTAAAATATTATTAATTTTATTATAGGTGTGGGTACATTTAATTTTTTTAAGCTCTATAAGTTTTTCGTCACGATCAAATAAAAACTTAATATGTATGAAACATAAACGACATTTTTATTTTCACGATCGACGGGATACGTGGAGTGACATAAATAAGTCTGGTTCACACATTAATTGTGTTCCAAACTATCACGTATTACTTACTGACATGACTACGCATGTAGCTGATTTTTGTACGGCCGCTCGAAGCACAACGAATGTGTGCTCCGCTAATTATTTAATCGCTAACAGACATATTTATTAACACGAAAATCTGCAAAAATTTTCTTTTTTTATAAATGTTTTTTTTAATTACAGACTATGTGCATAATAACCAATTATAATTTAATACAGAAACATAATAATTTTGTATATAAGTTTCTTGGATGGTTCACGTGCTCTTGTATACCATAGCACGAATCGCCGCTACGCTTTAATTTGTAAGGAGAGTGACATTTCATAACTCAATCAGGCAAGGATAATATGACTAATAATAATAATAATGAAATTGGGTTTGGGAAAGAAGTGAAAATAATTAAATTATAGTAAATAATACCAACAAAAAGTATACTTACATATTTTAGATTCTGAACGGAGTGAAGAATGTATTGATTTTACAATGATGTGTGTTTTTTTTTTTTTTTTTTTTTTTTTTTTTTTTTTTTTTTTTTTTTTTTTTTGTGTCTGTCGACACGTTTTGGGGCAGTAAAAATGCTTCGATTGCCTTATGTAGCAACTTTTCTGAAAGGAAAGTGAATCTATTTGGTACTTTGGGGGGGTCAAAAGTTAAAAATTTCCAATATTTTTTAAATGCGACGGGAAAAACCATAAAACAATTTAGGAAAAACGGGAGTTTTTACGCAAAACCAGTTTTTGACATAATCAAATTTTTTATTTTGCTATAACTCAAAAACTAATCGATGTAAATACTTGAAATTTTCACCAAATGTTTAGATTAGCGTTCTCTATACACCATTAAATTTTCAAAGTATTTTGACTTTTATGAAGCTATTTATAGACAATTGAAATTTTCAATATTTTTAAGTATTTTTTTTTTAAATAACGATAAAATTTTTTTGGCTGCCTAGAAAATCTTGAAAATTTAATACAAGGTTTCTTATAAGTTGTTCCTTAACTGATAAAAAAAAATCTAAAATCGTAAGTCACAATTTTTTTTTATAAGTGCTCAAAGTTCCAATTTATACGAAATATGTAAAAATCACGATAATTTGCAAGTTATTTTGTAGATAAAAATTCATAAAATTTTTTCTGTTCATACTTAAGGTTCAAAATTTTAACACGAGGTTATGTATAAGCTACTCTTCAAAAATCTTTAAAAAAATTTCTACCGGAATTAGAGGAAAAAATTTTATGACTGTTTGAAATTTAAATATTTACGAAATTGCATAAAATAGCGATTTATTCTCAAACGATTTTAAATATTTTTTATAATTCAAAAAGTATAAGTCGCAGATTTTTGAAATTTCTACCAGCTGTTAAGATTGGTATTTCCTTTATGTCATATTTTTTTCAAAATACTATATTGATTTTTAAGCCACTTATAGGCATATAAAATATTCGATTTTTTTACATTTTTTTTTTATAATCGGTGATAAAAAAAATTTGGCTCGTACAAAATACTTGAAAATTTAATAGAAGATTCCACAGAAGTATTTCTTAAAGTCATTCAAAAATTATTAAAATCCATAGGCACAATTTTTTTTTATAAGCGTTTGAACAGCGAATATTGACAAAAAATTACATGTAAAATATAATATACTGTATAATATTCTAGACTGACAAAGATATCGGTTTTTTTTAAAATGCTCTAACTCAAAAATGAAAAACCGCAACAACTTGAAATTTTCACCAAATCTTTATAATGACGTTCTCTATACATGGTTAAGATTTCAAAGTATTTTGACATATTTTGACTTATTTATAGACAATTTAAATTTTCGATTTTTGTTAAATTTTTGTTTTTAAACATCTATAAAATTTAATTGATTGAGCAAAAACTCTTGAAAATTTTATACTAGGTTTATAATAAGTTAAACTTATCGTAACTAAAAAATATCGGTGATCGGTAAACTCAATTTTTTTTTATAAGCCCTTAATTCTCAAATTTGTATAAAATGTGTAAAAATCACGATAATTTGCAAGTTATTTTGTAGATAAAAATTCATAAAATTTTTTTTGTTCATACTTAAGGTTCAAAATTTTAACACTAGGTTATCTATGAGCTACTCTTCAAAAATCTTTAAAAAAATTTCTACCGGACTAAGAGGAAAAAATTGTACGACTGTTTGAAATTTAAATATTTACGAAATTGCATAAAATAGCGATTTATTCTCAGACGATTTTAAATATTTGTTATAATTCAAAAAGTATAAGTCGCATATTTTTGAAATTTCTACCAGCTGTTAAGATTGGTATTTCTTTTATGCAATATTTTTTTCAAAATATTATATTGATTTTTAAGCCATTTATAGTCATTTAAAATATTCGATTTTTTTACATTTTATTTTTATAATCGGTGATAAAAAAAATTTGGCTTCTACAAAATACTTGAAAATTTAATCGAAGATTCCACAGAAGTAGTTCTTAATGTCATTCAAAAATTATTAAAATCCATAGGCACAATTTTTTATAAGCGTTTGAACATCGAATATTGACATAAAATTACATGTAAAATATAATATAATGTAGAATGTTCTAGACTGACAAATGATATCGGTTTTTTTAAAATGCCCTAACTCAAAAACGAAAAACCGCAACAACTTGAAATTATCATTAAATCTTTATATTGACGTTTTCTATACATGGTTAAAATTTCAAAGTATTTTGACATATTTTGACTTATTTATAGACAATTTAAATTTTCGGTTTTTCTAAATTTTTCGTTTAAAAATAAAATATACTTATATAATATTTATAAATAACATTGTATTATATTCTAGACTAACATATGAACTCCGTTCAGAATCGTTATTCGTATACAATGATATCTATCATTGCATTCAAATTTAACAAATCCATTATAATAATGACCTATCCTATAAGCGAGGTGCACTCCACCCCTAACTGTACAGCAGAGCGAGGCCCATCCGGTTCTTTTTTTATATTTAAAACATTTACAAAATTAAATACAAATATTAATGAAAATTAATTATTTTATAAATTTATTAAACAAACAGTCAAATTTTCTTAAAATTATAATATCAGTCATTTAATTATATATTATATTCAAGACATTAACAAGTACAGAAATTATAATATGTAAATTAGTCTTTTATTTCTATCAGTCTAAGATACAAACAAATCTCCTGGGTTATAATAATTGAATTATGTACTTGACATTGGTATGTTTTTAAGTAAAATTATAAGTACTTATTTTTTAAAATATATTATTAAATATGTAACATTTATAATGATTAAATCTTTATTATTATATTCAAAAAAAAACAATCTCTAAAATAAATTAAAAAAACGAAATTAAATTTTAAAAATAAACACCAACGGCACTTAATGATTTTAATTAATAATATATGAGGTAAAATGTTGTAAAGTAATTTTATCTCGTCACGCAGAAGTTGGCGGCAGAGTTCCTTTTGACGTTTTTTGAGCTATTATGTCACTTAGATTATAGTAAGCACCACCGACTAACGCGAAGATGCCCAGTAAGAATAGAATCGCATTCTTGATGAGTTTTATAATCCGAAGAAAGCGGGGGTAGCCGATTACCTGTGCACGAGTAATGTTTTCGTCTATGGTAATTGATATTTTATTGTCATTTTCTGGATCTGATTCTTCGTATTCTACGAAGTGGTCCTCTGGGTACCAGTTCCAAACCATGTCCATAGTCGCAGGTAAAAGAATGCCCAGAAAAGAAAACCCAACAGAGCCAACGAGCGAGATTAAGGGACCGATGTCTGGCGTGATTGAAGCTATAACGACTACACACACAAAAAACTATTTAAATTTGATGCACATAATAATAAAATAATATTTTATGTCCGCTTATTTGTAATGCTTACTGGTTCCCAATATCAAAAATAGTCGCATTACTGGATAAAACCGTTCTGCCTGTATCGAGTCTCTGTTTCCTATTCGTGTGACAAGCTTTTTAAAAATGCCTTTCCACAATAGGTCCGCTGTGACATTTAGCTGAAGACCGTATGTCAAAAGTATTCCGATCCCAATAACAGCTTTAACACCTTCTGCTAGTCTGTAATTACGTTTAAGGGCAACATAAAATTTATTTATAAATTAAATGTTTGGCTTTTATTAAAACTGATAAACAATCCAAACTGTGCTATAATAATAAAAAAAAATATAAATTTGATATACTAACGGTTCTCCCGTTGGTAGGTTAAGTGAGATACTTCCTTGGCTTGTGTCTCCAAAACGTACATATCCGCAGAGACCAAAAATACCGTTCAGTAAGATAATGAGAATTATTGTCTTATGCAAAGTCAAAGCAGGGCAGGTTGCCAGCTCTAACGGTTGCGCCATTTGATTTTCAACGTGTAATAACTATTTATTATTTGAATAAGATAATCGTAGCCGCATATCAAGTCATGAAACAAATAATACATTTTTACATAACAATGTCACATATCACTGGAGTAGAGCACCTATATTTTTAATTTATAAATTAATAATATTTATATAATATAAATTGTATAAATTATCTTTGTAAAGTAGTATTAAGCAATATAAATAACAATAAATCCAAACCACAGAGAGTATAAGACACGGTAAAATATATACTAATACATGTACTAAAATTTTAAAATTAAAAAAAAAACATTTGTACAATAATAATTTTAAAAAAAATTGTCGATTAGTATGTAAACAATAAATATGTTAAATTAGGTCAAACGAATTTATAAAAAAGAGAACACGTTGGAAAATCGGTCTTCTGTGGTGGTCGTGTGATTCGACCATTATGGGAAACATACTATATTTTAAGCGTTACTTTAATTCAAGTTGTTTGTCTGTATCCACACGTTAGATTTGATCGGTAAATACGACAATACATATTTTTTAATTATCAAAATATTTATATTATACAATTTATACGTACAATTTAAAGATTATATACATATTTGCTTTAAAAGTTTATTCAATAAAATGCTGTTAAAATATTTATAGTTTTCTTATACAAGCATTTATATTTCAAAAATATGTTCGAAGATACTATTATTGTTACATAATTGTTTACAATTGATTATTGAGTACACATCATTTTAGAATTCATGAATAATATTTACATCATAAACACGCATGAGCATACATATGTATCATCATAATATATAAACACATAGTGTACATACTGTATAGGATATTTATGTTGTTTATATTATAATATGTAACACAATGTAATTGAGTGTGCCTATACAAGATTTTAATGCTCGTTGCCGATTGGTATCTATAAGACTGTCGGTGTGCACAGGTTATTGGTTACAGACTAACAATTTTTATAAACATATTTATGTTCATACACTTAAATATAGTTAACATAAATTTATGGACCCCTTCGATGCTTATAAGTAACAATAAAAAAAAGGTAAGATGAATGCTCAAGTTAATATTCAATATGATAATAATTAAATTAATCTCAGATCTGTCATTGTGTCATGTAAACATGTTAATAAATGAATGTATATAATATATTTCTTGATTTGAAATACAGAAGAAGAAATCTGTGACACATCTTACGTCTTACGTTGATGCCAACAGGTATGTTCATGTTACCCATTGAAATGTGTAACATAATAGAATATCCGTGTATGTTATTATATTTTATGTTTCAATCTTGGCAGGAAGGCCCACCCACATTTTTACCAACCAAATATATATATGTATATAAATGCATCGCGTACATAAGACGTTTCAAAAGTTACGAAAATATGTATACCATAAGTATATTTGTCTTGAAAATATTGAAAATTGAGTTGTAAAATTGAGTTTGTTTGAATAATGAAAAAAATATGAAAATGTCTTTTTATTCTATAAATCGAGTTCGCTAATTTATTTTAGAGATCAAAAATTGTGTAAATATTAGGTCAATTTGTCGACTTTAATAATTAAATAATTGCAGTATTGTATTAAGTATGACTTTTGAGAAACCAGAAGTATTTTTTTTTTTTCATTAAAAGTATTCTTTATAAAACCAGAAATACATGTTTTATTAAACTTATCTAATAGATAAATTAAAATTATAATTATTATTTTTTTGAGATAAAATGTTTTTTATTAGATGTATCAACAATAAGTACATGGAGATGGAGCATATGGTGGTTATTATTTTAAATAATTATTTTATACATTATTTTAAAATTTGTACTGTAATTTTAAATAATAGATGGTTCCATCTTTATTACATTCTTACTCAACATGCCATTAACATCGATGTAAGATGCGAACCGTTATGTCTTAGAACTATAGCTAATTCTAATAAAATTAAATAATTGCCTGTACTTACCATACCAATACCTTCCAACGAGCATAGAGCACTTCCAGAGAATAGAGACCATCGTTCCATTGGCCAAACAATCCATTTGGCTTTTTCTTCGGGTTTAAGTGGATTCATTACTTTACCAAAAAAAATGTAATAAAATATAGCAGCAGTTCCGGCTAACATGCAGCCATTTGCTGTAGACGAAAATAGGGACAGGTGTTTCAAAGATCGTACCATACCCATAGGGATGATGAAAACCGAGACCATTAGTGGATACCAATTGATGGGTATGTCATGTAACGATCTGTACCATGAAGTTATTGATGGGTCTTTAGTGAACCCATCAACTAACTGAAAAACGACAAAACGAAATAGTTACGGACGGGTGTTCTATGCGACCGCCGTAGTACGACGTAATAAGCAAAATATTGGCTGTACACTATGTGTACTGCTGTACTGATATGATGCACTATACCGTACCTGTTTGAATGTATTTGAAACAATGCAAACGTAGATGATGTTCACTCCGTAGTAAGTAGCCACTAATATGACGGTTGTGAGAAATCTGTTCACGCGAAACCGTAATGACGACCGCGGCGGTAAACGGACACGTGTAGAGGAAAAAAACCAAAAAAAAAAAAAAGATCAATAATAAATAAAAAATATTCAAACATTCAATGGATTGTGCGTAGACCCAGAAAGAGTGTTGCGGCACAGGATGATCGGATGCGGTGGTGGTACGGAGTCTGATATGTACGTACTTTATAGTCAAGGCCGATTCGGCGAAATAACCACGGGCGCCGCGCAGGAACACGCCGTGCACCGTTTCTGGATAATCGATGGGTGGTAGTATTAACTCGTTGGACCTAAATTTTTCCGGCGGTGGTCTGTCGCCGCCGTCGACTTCATTGTTTCCATCATTGTTTTTTCGCCTCTGTTCAGCTAAATATGCCGCGGCGTATTTTCCAGACCGGAGGGCTTGTGATGTTTTAACCTGCACACACGCACGACCATTATAATTAGTTGACGAGTTTTTAGAAAGCTATGATGCGTTGACCAATAATCGCATTTAGTTTTTTTTTTTCGTCCATGGTGTGCTGCACGGTGGGAGGAAGGAATTTTTGGAGAATGCGGCCGGTTTTGTTTGAATATATTACCAACACTACGAGCTGCATAAAAATGGTGGTGATGCGTTTCGAAGGATAAATAATTGTTGTGAGTAGTAGAATTAAATCCCGAAAGAATTTAGATAAAATATTACAGTTAACAGAGAAGGATATTTTGACCATTTAAAAACATTCATGGTCGTCTGCTTATATACGCGTGTCATGCACGTAATATGCTTTTATATCGGTGCAGGTAATATTATGTAAATTCGATACTCACAATAAATATCATTGTGTCCAATACGCATAGGCCCAATAATAACGTCCCTATTGATCCGATCAAAATTCCCGCATTGTGGAAAGCCTCTGGCATAGCCAAAAATCCACCGCCTATAGTGCTCTTGATCAGGTGCATCATAGCATCTCGATGACTGTATGTGACACGTGAGGTGATGAGCGAGTCGGAAACCGAGAAATAAAACGCATCGGAACGAGATTATATTATTATTATTATTATTATTATTATTATTATTATAATTATAATTATTATTATTATTATTATTATTATTATAATTATTAATATCATCATCTTTATTCCACTCATACGCTTTCCAAAACATTCACTGTACCTATGTTTCATTATCGAATTGAAAATTGTTTAGCTTTATCCATAACTATGCGTGGAATTGTGTATTGTAACAAGTTTTATATATCTCACACATATTTTAATTTCAATTAATTTACAATTTACAATTGATACATTGTTCAAATAATTCTTTATCAAACTAATTTTTTTTTAATCGCAAATTAACAAGCCGTTTTTTTTAGCGTATAATTATAAAATATTTTCAATATAACGCATTTTATATTTACCAAATGTGTTTAATTTCTGAAATAACATTGTGTACAAATATTTTATCGTCTACCTACAACCCAAAATTCGATACTATAATATTAAATGTTTGATGTTTTTTTTTTTATCATATACAATTATAATATTTATTTTAGGAACTATGGTTAAAAATACAGTAAACTCTTGGTAATCCGGTCATACGATAGTCCGATATTACCAGTAATCCGACAGCATTTTATTTTAACATTTGTCTTAAAAGCATCATTTAAAACAAAAACTAAAACAAACACAAAAAAATGATACATATATATATTTTTTTTTTTTAATCTGTACTGTCAAAAGATGAACTCACAGTAAGTCATAAATTAATATGTATGTACGAATGTAATATTTTTAAATTCTGATAAAATAAATTAAGGTGGTTTAATAAGTAAAGATGCGCTTTTATATAAAACTCTTGCATTCCGGCATTTTCGTTCATCTGACAGTCGTCTTGTCTGATATCTGTCAGATTAGTGAGAATCTACTGTACAGCAGCAACCGAAATATACCTTGCATGCACATTTGCAGGTTCAAAGCTTAGATGAGCATCATAAGGTTAATCGAGAGTAGTTTTGTTGTTGTTTTTAATATTATTTTATACATACATTAATTGTTTTGCTTAAGTAAATTATATATGTTTCTTGGTAATATGGTAACATTTATTAATATTATTTTTATTTCCGATTAATGATTTCATTTAGACGAAAATTTAAATGGAATAATCATATGTTGATTGCGAATCATAAATTAATTCACATTAGAAAATTTGTTTCAAAATAATTATAATTTATAAACCATGAAGAATTATATTTTGTTATATATTTGTTCACATAATTTTTAAGTTTTATAAAATTATTTTAGGGTTGTCTAGATATTTACTTGTTTTCCATAATATTATATGTATAAATATATTAACATTATATAAATTTATAGTTTACTATTTTAAATAACTGTCGACATAGTTATTTTAAAAGAAATCGTGTTGTCTATTGATACTATTTTATATTTACTTATTTAATTCTAATTTTATTTTTATCATTATTTAATATCTACTTTTTTTCCTTTGGATAATAATGTATTTTAGTACGTTTACTAAATAGTAAAATGTTAAAATTATTTTTATTCTATTGTAAAGAAATAAATACAAAAATAAAATATTATGTTACACATAATATAAAGTACTATGAAAATATTTAATATACTTGTAATTAAAAATCATAATAAATTTAAACTATACTTACGTAAGTAATTCATTATTCACTGGGGCTGCAGTTTCAGTAGTTTCAGTAGTCTCCGGTCTTTGAACGACCGCAGAACCCGAGTCTTTTGTCTGAGGTTTATTCTTCATCTTGTGGACACACGTGTTTTTGCGATGCCGTCGATTATAATACTGAAAACTGACAGCTAGAAATACTGGCCGCTCTGCTACCAAAGCGCCAGTCGTACAACAAAGGATATTTAAGGGGGTTCCATGACTATTGTTGCTACGTCAGGAAGGTCGACATATTATTCGTTCATAATTTGAAACTGGACAAAATATAAAATATAATATTATGACATTATGATTTGTATATAAATATTATTATTATTATACCTTGTATAATAAAAAATGTGTAGAACAACTCGTGGACATTTTAGTTAAATACACTAGAAACCCTTAATTCAAACTTGGTTTTTCAATATTATTAACTGTTACTATTATCACAACATTTAAATATTATAAAAATGAACAGCTTAAATGTTAAAACTATTTGAATAGTAACTAGAAAACAACAAATGTTCATTTTTATTGGATGTACTATTAATTAATAAAAAATATAAAATAAACATTTAATAATTTATATTTCTAACCAAGTTGATACTTAGTGTCCAAAATATAAAATATTTGAATTCAAAATATAATTAAATTTATATTCAAAATGTAACAATAACAGATATTTTATGAAAGTTGCAATTAATTTGCCATTTAAATTACATTCTATTAAGACTATTGTAAGTAATAAGTTACTTGGTGATTTTTTAAACAAAAAAATTTAGAAAGTCTAGCACAAAAATTAAAATTGTAATAGTATTTAATCATACATAGGAAAAATATTAAATTTAACTAGTTTCAATATAGTAATAAATATTTTAAGTAAATTAAAAAATAATGTATTATTTACCTTTAGTATGTGTAGATGTAGCGTGTAGATAAAAACGATGAACACCGAGTGTATGATTTAAATTGATTAAGTTCAATTCTTCGGTAAGAATATTCTTAAAAATGACTTGAACCGGCTCTTTATATATTCTCCATATCAGATACATAATGTTCCATATCAAGTTTGATGATTGTTTTCCCTCTTTTATTATATTATTTTAAAGAGATAAAAAAATCAGAAAAAATAATCTATCTCTATAGTATTTGATAAAATAAAATATTTATGCCCGTCCCACTTATATATGTTATATATGTTCGATATTTATGACCTTAATTTGACCCATACTGGATGCTAAGAAAAAAAATTCGATACTGACGTCATTAATTACGATTAATCATGATTTCCGGTGAAAATTATCAAAATAATATAACTGATCTATATGGATGATAAGGTTAATCTAACGTTTGTATTAAACATAAAAAATATAATTTTTGTTTTAATGAGTTTTAAATTTCAATTGTCTGGCATAGAAATGACATTTGAAGTATGTAGAACCTGTTAGATCTTTAAGTTATCTATTTTTCGTTTTAATTGTAATAATTCGTGACATAATCATGAAGTATTTAAAGATTTTAAAATTTTAAAATTTTTTATTTTTATTTTTTTTTAGTTGTAATTTTATTGATTTTTATATACCTCACGGTGCATTTTCAATTCGAAACCGGTCGCCCTTTAGAAATTTAATAATACTTCAGGCTTAGCATTTATTTATTTATTTCTGTTTATCAAATATCTGTTTCAAATTTTACAAAATTCAATCCAAGGATTATACAAAAATATTTATGTTTTATCATCAGTTTGGTAATTGTGACTACTTTTTAGAAAATTATTTTTTAACGTATGAAAATTTAAATTATTTTCTGCTTTAAATCTTAAATACTTAACTATATAATATTGCACAACAATTTTCTTTTAATTTTGATATTTCGTTAATGATGAATATTATTCATCATAAAATTAAAATATATAATTAATGAAATAAAAAAAAAAGAAAAAGAAACATTAACATTTATGTAGAACGAACATATTTTATAACGAATGATTTCTACGAATCACAGTTCGTTAGTTTTTAAAACTCATAATCAATGTAAATAAATATGTAATAATCTAAAATTGACCCAACATATTCTACAGTTATTTCATAATGATTTATATATTTAATATAGATTTCAGTATTATAATAATAGCAAACTTAAATACTACCAATTAATTATATGACTACTAAAACATTTTTAAACTGTTAAGGAACGTACATAAGTTACTAAAAAGAAAAACAATAATAAAAGTGGAAAAATGATTATTTGCTAAGGCCTGAGTAGGACTGGTCATTAATAGTAAAGTTTGTAAATCAAATTAACCATAGTTTATTTCAAACTTTTGTGTTTGTTGAACCAAAATGTTATCGAATAAGATGTACATTTTACGGTTTATATATTTCACTATAAATTGTCCAATATGGGTAAAAAACAAAAAAAATAACTTTGAAACAACATTCCATTTTGATAAGTACCACCCGTATCATCTGTGCTAATTTATTTAAAATAATTAGTTTCATGTTTAATGACACAGACATCTAATGCAACGTTAATAGCCTTATGTTACCTTAGTATTCGAAAATCAGAAACATTAACCATAACATTTCTATATTACAGGTAATTTTTATTTTAATCAATATTTACTTTTTTGTTCATTTTCAACTGTGGATTATATTCAAAAATTTTAGTTAAAATCAGACTTGATAATTTTATATACAATTATTGTATTACGTAATACATAGCGTCTTTTATTTAAGATAAAATTTGTATTACATTTATGTTAGATTAATTTTAACAATATTTTGTTTTTTAATTACTTAATACTTTATCAAAGTTTTATCTTTGATATACAATAGAAATATAAATGATGATTAATTTATATTATTTAAACAGAATAAAGATTGTGTTAGTATTTTATTTTATTTTTGAGGTAAATTTTTTTAAATTTAACAAATTATTTATTATATATTATAATAAATATTATTTTTATTTATTTTAATAATTTAATTATTTACATCATCGTTATTTTTAAATCCTTTGTCAAATATGAGAATTTATCATAGTTTTCATATATATAAATAAATTTGGTGCATTAAATTTGAGAAATTCCTAGTTTAATATTTATATACATATATATAAAAAAAAAATTTGAGTGAAAAAAAAAGCAAGAAGTTTTTAAATTTTGATAATGTTTGTTTTAAGTCAATACGTTTATTCGTAATTTACACATATCTCAACCGGTAATTATTATTGAAATCGACATATTAAACAAAATAAAAAATTATCCAGGTAACCAAAGTAAAAAAAAAAAGTATATCTCTAGTCTAGAACTGTTTTGACATTTAAAAATGTTGTTTTTAAAAAATCCTTCTTTAACCCATACATAGTCTTAAAAAAATTGCCTCGAATTTCAAACGAATCAATATAATAGTTTTGGCTGTACGCTAATCAGTCGGTGAGTTAGTGGTATTTGAACTTTATTCATACAAAAGTAAAAAAACAATGATACAAAAGATTCGAAATCAATATCTTCCTAAATATTTAATTATTTATATCGCAGCAAATAATACCAATTCATCTGCGTGCTTTCAACAAGAGGAAATTAAATTTTAATTAATTTCATTATCTTATCGATTACACTAAATTTAGTTTTTGAAAGATTTCTTTGGAAAATATAATTTTGCCGTTTTCGGACTGGTTAATGATCCAAAATCCATAGGCAATCACTTGAAAAACCAGTTTCAGCTGTAAACATTTCGGAGGAAAAAAATAAAAAAAATTACGATAATACTAGTATTTATTTGATGCGTACGCAAATAAATTCGATTTCGAATAAAACAATATATTATGATGAAAACGTATTATTCTGCAGCACAATAGTATAATAATAATGATCATTTATAGTTATAAAATAAAAAAATATCGCAATATCCTCAGAACGCTGGCTTAACGTCCGAGCTGTCTCTCAGTGCCTGATTCACGATGTCGCGGATATTGTAAAACGCGCCGCCGACCAGTGCGGATAGGGCTAGTATGAGAATCACCACGTTCTTGACGTGTCTCACGATCCTGCGGAACGAACGGCATTGGTCGGCCGGTCTCCTCTTTTCGTCCGCCGCTGCCGCCGCCGCTGCGACTGTACACTCGACCGTTGCCGACACCGTGTTCATCGCTGTGCTGCCGTTACTCCGACCATTCCTCGGCTGATCGTGGTCGCCGTCACCGTCGTCATCGCGGTCATCGTCGTCGCCGTCGTCTTTCGGGTAATAGTACCACACGGTCTCCATGGCGACGGGCACGACCAGCCCCAGCACGGAGAACCCGACGGAACCGACCAGCGACACGAGCGGCCCGATATCCGGCACGGCCGTGGCCACGATTACTGTAACACACGCAAGACGGTGAGACGGTAGTGTTCGATATCGAAAGAACGTGTCACGCGGGGCCGCCCGCCCTTACTGGTTCCGAGTATCAGGGTGAACCGCATTGCGTAGTAGTACGCCGTCATTTTAGCCGACCGCTCTCCGTCCTCCCCGTCGTCATCGTCGTCCACCGCACCAGGCTCCCCTGCCGGCGCGTTGGATATCTTCTTGCGCAACCCCTGCCACGCCAGGTCAGCCGTGACGGTCAGCTGAAGTCCGTACGTCAGTAGTATGCCCAACGCGATCATCGCTTTAATGACCTCCGATAGTCTGTAGGACAAACGACAATGCGATGTACGTAGTTAAAAGTACTTTTACAGAACACACACGAAACGATTTGTCGTCGGACACGTCGAACCGACGGATCAAAGTCGCACGCGTGTGCGGTGCTGTTCGCCCGCCCGTCTTCGTGTCGGTTGTTGCGCGTGCGCACATCTCGTCTAACTGGTCAGTGTGAACGTTGAAAAACAAATCAAACCATCGATTTGAATTCCCCGATCTTACCCTTTTTAGTCCCTCGATTTTACCCTTATCGTATTCGATGAATTGTTCTGCGTATCGTGTTGTACGTCCGACCGACGACATCGTCGTACTGATACAGCGGAGCAGAAGGGATTTGCTTTACAGCACTCCGAGCATTTTAGATCACTATTATTTTAGTGCAATCCGAGATTTAATTTGTTCTACATAATACTTCGACGTGGTGTCCACTAGTGCATTGTGATAGGTAAAGTTGCGTGAATCCCCCGACACGAATTTTATTGACGTAACACTTATGTGTCCACCGAAGCAAACCGACAAGCAATACTCATTTCCAGTTGTAATCATGACTAGTCGCACAATGCTAACGCCAGGCGATCGAAAAGTTTTATCACCCTCGTCGATACGACGTCGATAATTATCAATGTTGTTTTATAATCGTGCCAGTGTGCACTGTTTTAGTTGTTTACACAATGAGTATACGCAGTAGGCGATACGGTATCGAATTGCTTATCGCATCGTCTATCGCATCGCACTAGTGGAAACCGCGCCTAATACGACTTCCACATTCATTATTATACTTATAATGTACGTTGTATCTCGTAGGCGTCCATGGGAATTTTTTACATATTATTTACAGAATGATTTTAGTGGGAACCCTTCGTTCCGCTATGGCACGACCCAATATATGGTAAATATTTCTTCTATATTGTAATAATTAAAACTATTAACATATAATGTAATAATTTTTTAGACATTGTTAAATCGATAACGAAAAGAAATTCTAGATGTAAATTGAATATTATAGTTCAACTTTTTTATTTTTATTTGTGGCCAGTATATTTATTTACAACATAAAAACAACTATCAATTTATATGCAATAGACTGTGTATAATTAATTTATGCATTTAATTGTTATAGTATTATTTTTAATTAGTTGTTAGTTTCCTTGTATGTTATAATGTTATTTATCTTCATCTAATTACTTTGCTGTGATGTGTTAATGAAGGTGGAAAATAACTATTATGGTGTGATATATTTGAACTTAAGTTAATAATTATAAAAATATTTGTGAGTAGTAAATCAAACGGCTGTATGACATAAGCGCCAAAGGTACAAAAATGATCTATCATTTACGCCAAAATCTGTAAGATATAAACGCCAATCTAATATTGTATACCTGCTATACCCAATATATGACATAAGCGCTAAAGGTGCAAAAATTACCTATCAAATGCGCCAAAATTAATATTTTATATAAGTATTAAATAGGTAGTTATTTAAAAAATGTCTATATCTTATAAAAATTATATTATATTAATATTATTATGTTAATAGTAAATTATAATATAGGTAGGTAAATGCACGTCAATATTTAATGAATTTAATAAATTGGTTGACTTTTTAATCCCACTTTTTTCACATATTCTATACGATTTATTTCACCATCCTGGTATTTCTTCCATTGTACAATTATTTCATCGTGAGATATCCTTAATTTATTGTTAGGAGGAGAGTTCATAAATAAATATGATTCGCTTTGTAATTTTAATAATACATCAATTACTATATGAACGGAACAATGAGCAACCGTGGCTCTCAGGTACCTAGGATTTTGGCGCTTTTGTACGATACGACTTTTTTTTTTGGCGCTTATGTCTTCCGCCGAAATCAAACAATCAAAGTATATGAGCATATTTATTTGTAGGGTATGCGGATGCACACTCCAAGCACCCCGTACGCAAGCCTACGTTATATATGCCATGTATATATATATATAAACATTAATTAATAATAAATCTTTTTATGATATTTGTATTAAATATTTTATAGCAACCAATATGACAAAGGCACATGATAACATATGCATAATGTCACTCTAATGACAATTATATATCTTTTACGATATATATATTCGATACACTGCATGGTTCACTAAGAATAAAACATAACTCCAATTTATCTATATTTAAACTAAACAAAAATATTCACCGCAGTGTTCATACTTTATCATCCTATTAAAAAACTAGGAACTATGTAAGAATAACAAATTATTTAGAATATAAAAATGTACTAACCGATTGTTCTGTGGCAAGTTGAGCGATATACTGCCTTCGCACAGGTCTCCGTATTTTAAATAACCGCAGAGACCTAGTACGCTGTTTAAAACCATGATGATGACCATTGACTGGTGCAGGGTGAAAGGTGGTCCAGCTAGTTCTAAAGGCCGACTCATGGCGTTTTCAATGTGCAAAAGCTTGTTTTGGTAAAAATCGAATAATAAAAAGCAAACGATACATGCAACAAATCAACATTTTTTTTGTTAATTTAGTACGCATCATTGTTCTATCTTTACAAAATATAACGAACTAAGTTTAAATTTAAAATATTTTTAAGGAAAATATTTAAGGAAACCATTGTGCATTGTTCAAAAATCAAACATCTTCATGAATCACTTATATTATACTTATTGTATAATAACAAAAAAGTTTAATTTTTCGTTTTACTGTGTCAATTAAACAGTACACATATACAGATAGATTTAATGAATGAATGAAATATGAATTACATTGATATCAAATTAAATATACTAGTATTCTGATGATTATTTATAATTAAATTTATAATTCATATACTCTTTTTATGATCCAAAAGCTTAATTGTTTTGATGATATTTACTTTAATACCATAAGTAACATAATTATACCACTACTAGGTCAATATATATATATATATATATATATATTATAATGTTGTCGTGTGGGCATAAATAAATAATACAAGATAGCTAAACACTACTTATAGTATAGTCGTGAATTTTACATTCACAAAACATTTAAACGGCTACGATCATGTGTAAAAATGTATCTAATTTTTCCGTACTTTTGTATAACAATATTAAAAATAAAGGACAAAATCGTGTTTTTAGAAATATCACAATACTAATTATTCTATTTGAACAGAAGCATAATAAGATGATCTTATTGTATTCCTCGGTTTATGGATCTGATGAGATATTATATTGCAAATAAATATTAAAATATTTCAATTGCGTTTTACAACATAGTTAAAAAAAAAAGTAAAAATAAATATATTAAATTGTATATAGATAAATCAAATTTCTGTATTTTTATCAGGAATTAAATATTTATCGTATAAATTGTAATGAAATAATGTTACATTTCAGTCTAAATGTACACACTTGACGTGTTAATCAAATGCGTATGTTAATATTTGCGTATAAATCCTACTGTCTATGAGCCTCGTAGATTGAAAATTAAATATTTTAAATCTCCAAAATGTACGGTCGATTCTGTTGAAACAGCAATATTTTATGAGACCACCCATTTACTATAATCGTTTTGGAAAAGGTACCCGACAAAATATACTATATGTAAGCACGAAACAATAAAAATATCAACAACAAAAAAAAAAAAAAAAATAGAGATTTATCAAACTGCTTTGGTCACCCTACTATTAACGAGAACATGGGGTGAAAATGTATGTAGAACGTTCTTTCATAATTGCACGTATTGTACAAGTTACAAGTAGTGAAACGAATCAAAAAAATATGAAACCGCATGTACGATTTATAAGAGAACATTAATTTATTCTTAAGAGACTTGTTATTATTTTCACATATTATGTAGCAGGGTATTATATTGAGTCATTTACTAAAGAGTTATGAGAAAAATAAATAATAAGTGAACAATGAGCTTTCCTTATACGGATATCTCCGTATTGGTAGTGAATACATTTTTATTTCTTTTATAAATGCTAGTTGATAATCGTACGTTTAAGGGATCATTTCAAATCGTACTGATCAAAAGAATAATGCGATAATAGTTTACAAAAATTATTTTAAATTCATTACTATGCATACTTGAGATCGATTAGTCTAATTTTTCATATTTTGATCCGTAAATCCTACAAATTTTGTTTGAATATTTTAAAGTTTAAAAAATGATAACAGTTTATTGTTAAAAATTGGAAAGAAAAACTTGAAACAGGTCCTGTCATGGAAAATACCCGTAATGTATTACTGACGGACGCTCGTCTTGCTTACCATTCCGACGCCCTCCAAAGAGCACAGCGCGCTACCCGCGAACAACGACCACCGGGTGGGCGGCCACACCACCAACTTGGCCTGTTCCTCGGGGGCCAAAGAGATCTGCTGGTCGTCGCCGAAGAAAATGAAATAGAACACGGCTCCGGTCCCGACCAACATGCACGCGTTGGCGGCTACCGAGAACGGCACTAGGTATTTGATGAGCCGCACCATTCCCACCGGGACGATCAGAAGGCCGGCCAGAGCCGGATACCAGCGGATCGACATCCCGTGCAGCGATTCGTACCACGCGCCATCCGCCGCCTCGGACGTGTACTGGTCGATTAGCTGGAACACAACATCGACGCCGTCGTAGAGAACTGGCTGAGCAGCGCGGGTCACGCGCATCGCAACAACGACGGTTTGCTATACGGTGTCACCGGCTCCGAATCTCGTTTACCTGCTTTAACGTGCCCGCCACGATGCACACGTAGATTATGTTCACTCCGTAGTAGGTCGTCACCAGTGAGGTGCTGGTAAAGTTCCTGTTCGGTTCACGGGTGTCGGATTGACATTGATGCGTGGGCGGACGAGCACGGTAAAAAAATAAATACGTTCGACGATTAGTACACGTGCACGTATGAGGGAAGGGGGGGGGGGTGAGAATGTTGTCGATCGTAACGCGTGGTGGTGGTGTGTGTATGGTGGTGTGAGGGGAAAAACGGGATTTCGAAAGGGGTTGCGACGGTACGTGATTTTCGTACGGTCACGGTGTGTACGGTACGACACATAACAGCACGTACCTGGCGAACGAGGACCACGGGGCGAAGCGGCCGCGGGCGCCGTACTTGAACACGGCGGCCACCGTGTCCGGATAGTCCATGGGCTCCAGAACCAAATCTTTGGGGTCCCTGTATTTTTGCGCAAATCTCTCGAAATCATTGTCATCGTCGTCCGCTTCGCCGTTACTGTTCTTACCGTTTCGATCGGCCATGATCATGGCAGCGTACTTGCCGGATCGCAAAGCCTGCGAGCACCGAACCTTAAACACACACATGCGTACGTATGTATGTATGTAAATATTTATCTGTACCTATACGACGTGTGCCCGTGACTTCGATCGACTTTAGTAAACACACGAGTGACAGCGGAGCAAGTAACATACAAAATACGTGTCGTTAGTGCCCCTCAGTGATAATTGAATATTACCCACTGGTGGGTGATAGTGCCACTGACCAACACATTCTCATAACGACCGACATCAATTTAATTAAATTTATATATAAAGGACATGGAAATATTTTTTTCTTATTAATGCAATTTTCAGTTGGAATTGTCGTCGGACGCTATTACTGGTAACATAAAAATATCTTAAGATATTGTATAATTTATAAAAAAAAAAAAAAAAATTAAAATTAAATCAAAAAAAAGATGAACAAAGGCTACTATTGCCATTGTTAGATTTTATATTAACCTGCATTACTTAGTAGCCATTGAAAAAAATTAAAATGTCTTTATATTGTCAAACAATTTGAAATTATAATTTAGAAAACGGTATACGATGTTTACTCGTATGTACTATAAACGATGCATCTTCTGATAAAATTCCAAGCGGCTCCAAAGGATATTAATATTTATGAAACTGCGTTTACGTGTTCGATGCTTAATCGTAAGCAGTATTTATTTTTTCGAAATTTAAGTATTGAAAATGGTAGTTATGCTCATAACTTATAATCGTAAAAATATAATAATCATGATTCGATTTTTCTTATTATAATGTAATATAATTTTTTATTATTATAATTTTTCTTATAATAATTTTTTATAATGTAGTAAATTTAATATTGGACAAGTATGTACCTGTACTCAATATATTTAAACGAAATATTCCCCATTGGTTCGATGGTAATTTACGGAGACTAATAAAAGAAAAGCGTGTATTACATAAAAGTTACATAAATAACACTAGTTCAATGACTTATGCAATTTCTTAGATTTCCGAGCAAAATGTAAATATTTTTCTAAACAATGCCACGCACAATAGGTATCTATATAATATTCAAAATAATCTTTCTATCAATCTTAAGTACTTTTTGTGTATCATTAGAGAAAAAAGACAAATAAATTTGTTACCACCATCTATGTATCATAATAAAAAATGTTTTGACAATAATAAAGCCATATTGAATGCATAATCTATTTCTCTTCGATTTACATACATATACACACATATATATATATATATAATCTCTGTACTCCCAGTCTTCCGAATCTTTGTCACAATTAACAGTTAATATCCTATTCGTACATATTTCATTAGCGGAAGTTTTTGAGGATCTTATCAATCTAGGTCTAGATAGCACATTTGGACCAAATAGACTTCCCACTATTATCTTCTTTAAATGTTGTTATACCTTACCCTGTGAGTACTGAGGGTACTTTTCCATCTCATTGGAAAACTAGTTTCGTAATACCTGTATTTAAGTTCGGCAACCATGATTTAGTAAGTAACTATGGTCAAATCTCGAAATTAAGTTCATTGCCCAAACTATTTGAAAAATTAATAGAACCATAATTGTCGTTCAAATATTAAGTATGGGTACCGCTGTATACTAATTGAGTCCCAATACCTGAACGGAAAAAAAATAATATACCGAGTCCTGGGTAAAATGGGACATATACTAATTGAGTCCGAGGTTAGGGAACTAATAGTATACGAATTGAGTACGAGAATTATTTATTTAGAGTCCAAACACATCGGAAATTATGCCACACAGTCGTACCGCGCGTCAAAAGCTGCTCCAGATGGATTTATCTATACATACGTATTGTTCACATCATTTTTATGACTCGTCAGATAATAGAGCAACATATTATACTATAGAGCGGGAATTTTAGATTTTATTATATCAACGCTAGTATAATAATTATCGTCTGTCGATATCATTTTTATCATCACTTTCATCGGATAATATAATAACATATTATTTAGGCAGGAATTTTTTTTATTATATTACACTCTAGTTTAAGGGATACACCAAGCATCATGGATGGAGTTATATAAAGTGAAAGAAATAAAACTATATTTTTAATCGACGGACACAAATTTCGTTTTAATAAGCATTTATCGAAAAATTACCAACGTTGGACTTGTTGCAAAAATAATTGTAAGTCATTTTTTTTTTTTTTAAATTCAATTAATTTAATACTATAGTTGAGAAGTTTATAAGTGATAACCATGAACAACAGAGTGAATTTTTAATAAATCGAAAAAAATTAGCGATAGACTAAAACGCAAAGCATTAGATGATCCAGTAGAGAGACCTTCAAAAATTATTCAGAGAGAATGACACAGATACATTAAATACTTATGACTTAAAATTAATTCGGAAAAATATACATCATGCTAGAACATCAACAATGCCTGTAATTTACATGTAGCTCTTATTGATTTTAACCCGATTACAAACAAAGACAAATCATTTATATTGATTAATGGCGAAATTAAAAATATAATAATATTTCCATGTGCTATCAATTTAAAATTTTTAATTATGTGTTATGTGTTCAATTATTATGTGATGTAATATATATTGACGGGTCTTTTAAAAGCTGTCCGATACAATTTACTCAACTGTTCACTATCCACGGAATGAAAAATAATAACTACATACCTTTGGTATTTTGTTTACTTTTGGACAAAGCTCCAACCACGTATAAAGCTTCTTTTCAATTAATAATTTTAGAATATTAAAAACGAAATTTATGTTTTGATCCTACAACTGTGTTTGCTGATTTTGAAAAGGCAATTCATGTTGCCGTAAATATAGTTTGGCCATCAACACGACTTAGGGGTTTTAACCTGTCGATTTCATTTAGGACAAGCATGGTTTAGAAAAATCCAATCACTGGATCTACTTAATGAATATACAAATTAGAACTCTGAAATTGATAAATATTTAAAAATATTTTTTGGACTTTCGTTTTTAAACCCATATTTTATCCCATACATTTTTACCAATATAAAAAATATTATTTTATCATTATCTATATTTATTTAATTATACATAAAGTATTCATATTATATTATACTCCTACATTATTATAACATTTATATTAAAAAATATTTAAAAAAAAACATTTTTAACCACACCTATACAATATTTTGTTACAGATAAGTCTATAAAAATGGGAAGGAAAATGTTTTACTTTTTAAATTCAACGAGTTAGTATTAAAATATGGACTCAATTAGTATTATACCTAAAATGTCACTAGACTCAATTGGTATATACCCTAAAACAACTCGGACTCAATTCGTCATTAAATGTTATACTGGTACTTAGTTCGTCTACAGCCATGGCTACATACTAGAGGTCTCTATTACACGTGTAATTATAAATACACGTGTGTTTAAAAAAAATTATTTTTATTACACGTCTTGTCTAAAAATGTATTATAATCAATTCATTTGAAATCGCTGTATGATTATCGGGCAATTTTTATCGGTGATCGTCACGCGTAATCGACATCCCTTTTTGGCGAAAATGAGTAAAATTGGCCTCGGGTATGCGCCTTTCTCTTTTAAAACGGAATATAGGTACAATGTTTACGTTAGGGTCTGTAGTATATGATAGCTAATCAGTTATACTGGAATTTAATCATAAAAGTATCTTAGTACTTGTTATTCTTTACTCGCACCATCTGCAACCATCAGTATTTTTTAAATACACGTCTATTTTTAATTACACACGTTTATACACGTGTATATTGATTTCACGTGCTTTGTGTACACGTGTATATTAATTATACGTGCTTCGTGTACACGTGTAAATCACAGGCACTAGTACATACAATGGATATGTCCACAATCTGGCCCCATAAATAATTTTAAATAATATACAATCCAACTTCTTAAGATATTTGTCAAATAAATGTGCGACTCATTGTACAATTAATGGACTAACGTTAAAATTAGATTTACATAACCTGTCTTACAGAAGAAAATTTATTGGTATCTCTTTTAGTTATAAATATTACATAATCATATTAATTGTCCTGTATCTTAGAGACAAAATACTGATTGGTTCCTAAATATTATTAAAGATTTAAATTAACCTTTTTTAAGTCATTCCATTTGCAACTGTATAGTTTTTATAGACCTATATGTCGTACACTCCGAAGCTGTAATGAAATAAATTTCGATTTAAATTTTGATGAAGTTTCTAAACTCTGGGTTTTATATCTAATTTTCAAATAGTATACCTATTGAATTAAGTATAATTAAAGGTTAAATAAAGAATTGTAAGCTAATAAAATTGTATTTTTTTTTTTTTAGAATACATATAATGTAGAAGTAAGAAATTAATTATGATTAATTAAATACTATCATTAATATTTAATTATTATTTTTAAGTATTATTTTTAGTAATAATATTATTATATATTATTACTTAAAGCTAATATTTATAATTTTTGTATAAATGCTGTAAATTCCATTATCCTATATGGACATTAATAAATTATTATTATTATTATTATTATTTTAAACACCATAATATATATTTCGAAGGCCCCAGAAAAGTTTATTTGTAAGTACCTGTGTTGTACTAACATTTATTCAATATATATCACATTAGTTGAATGACATTTTGAAAAATTCTGTACGTTAATCATTTATTAATCATCAAATTAATTAAGCAAAATAAGCTGTAGTTAACTTTTCTTATGTACTATTTAAATATTAAACTAATTGTTTATTATTTATTAATAATCTATTGTTGATTATTAAATGATTGTTTTCAGTAACAAACTCCTTGAAAACTGTTCAATATATCAATGTATTATTTTGTGACTTAAATTAAAAATTGTTTATACTTAATTTATACAATTTTTTTGAAAGACTGATACTGATAGATACATAATATGTACTCTGTTTTATTTTATTTCCAAGGGTTTGTAATTGAAAAATCGGAAATATTGATATATGTCTCAGTAGAGTTCAGTAAATAAATCTGAATAAAACTTGTTGAGACAGGAGTCAGTAATTTCCTTCTGTGTCCCTCTGGTAGCCAATATGATTGACGTACCGCTCAGTGAAAATTATTTAAAATATGTTCTGAGTGACATATTGTTAATAGAGTAAGTTTTAAATTTGAAGAGAAAAATGTTTGCATTGTTGTATTCTCTACCTACCGAATTATTGAATTAACTTTAGTCATTATTACTTTTCGTAAAGTTTTAAATGTGATGAAATATCGAAATCGATGTACAAATAAATATTCTATATATATGTATTAGTTTTTGCAGGCGTTTTTTTGAAACGGATAGCGACAAAGAAAACTTTAATCGCGTTCAATTCGAAATGGCCTTATCCCACCAGGCGAAACAGCTCGAATTTCCATTTTAAATCTCATTGTTTGAGTGATACAGATTTCATTTTCAAATAATCATATATTTCCGTTGACATGTTGGGTTTACTCACTATGAACGACATCATGTTCAACACGGCTAGGCCTATAAACACTGTGCCCACGGTACCGGCCACCACTCCTATGTTGTGAAAAGCCTCAGGCATGGCCAAAAATCCACCACCTACCGTAGCTTTGACCATGTGTATCAGCGCCTCGACGTTTCTGGTGACACGTGTAACAAGGACGGTAACCGAGAAGGAAAAACAAAATATAATGCAAAACATAATACATCAAACGTGGTCCCGATCTGAACGATCACTTTCGATCCGGATCGCCGTAACGAACGTATTTTACTGTTGCTTACGGTTTTTCCAGTTGGATACTCACGATATCTTGTGTTTGTCGGAGGACGGGATGCCGGCGGCCGCGGCCGACATCACGGACGAGGCGTTGGACATGAGACGGGAATGTCGTCGCCGGCGTCGTCTCATCTCCGAACCCGAGGGCGACCCGATGGCCATCGGCACCACCGTGGACGTGGCCCGATTCCGGTTGGCCCCGGGCTTTGGGCTGGTGTGGTTCAGCGTCTGCACCTCCACCATGGCGACCGTGGTGTCGTACTGCGTTGGTGCGGTGGCCAAGCGTGGCCAGCTGTCGCGCGATCGTCGCCCGCAGCGGATGCCGATCGGATGCACGCGCCGCTCGTCGCGGTGAAACGGTAACAACGGTTGTCCGCGACCTAAACCGACCGGCGGCGGCAACGGTGAAGCTGCAACGGTGTGCCCGCGCCCTTACGTATACCACGGTTTTTTTTTCTGCTCATATGCTATATACACCGTATGGGTGCAAACGCACGGGCTGTTTCGCGGGCGACGTGGTCCCGGGTGCCCTCCAAAACGATTGGGTCGGTCGGTTCGTTGCGCGCGCGACAAGAGACGAGTGAGCGATTAACCGCTGAGCGGTAGTTAACCGGAGTCGAGTCGTCGGCGGGAGTGCCAGGGTACGCGATACACGGACGGTTGTGTGTCGAGTGCACGAGCGTTTGGTGCCGTTCGTGGTAATCGCTCGCACCACTGTGTCAACGCGTTTATCGCCGAAAATCCCGGCCGGCCGGCGGCGGTGGCGGCGGCGGCGGGAAGTTATCGTCCCAAGAGGTGTCTTACGGCGACGGCACGGCGTGCATACATGTCCGAGTGATTAGCTCATCGGTAATCGCCTCCGAGTACCGCGTTCGGAGCGGGGGCGAGGTGGTTGGCAGACGGGCGACCGAGGTGCCGATTGCGCGAGGAGGATTAGCGGAACGTACACATGTGAACCGATTGTATCCCAGGGATTTGGCGGATTTGTTTGTTCATCGTGTTATCTCGCGGATTAACGAACCACGATAACACGGCGGGGACAATAAATTAAAACAACAAGTCGATCGGCATCGTGAACATGCTAATCAGGAGACTCGAGCGACTTATATTGGCGACGGCCGACCAACGGTTCGTAGCGGTTGCGACGGCGACTCGTTGTTTGTTGTTCGCTGGAAACCCGTGCCCGCGTAATCCGCCGACACACTGATTTCCGCGAATCGGGACGAACAGCAGATCGTCGGGGATTAAGTCTCGTCGCGTTTCAATCATCCCGTTATCGTCGCGCAACAGAAACAATAATTAAAGTTTTCACGACGTTCTCGAGTGCCCGGGCACTTTACTCCCGCGTCGTCCCCGCGTCCATTGCACGCACCGCTTTTCGTCAAACAGGTGTTACTCGCCGGGTGCCGTTCTCGAGTGTTTGTTTTTACGAGTTCATCCGCGTACGCTGATATCGGTACGTTTGTGCGTTATGAAACGTAATTTTGGTCGTCCTGTAACCATTGTTATGTACCACACAATACATCGTGTTGGACGCTTGTCGCCGTGGTATTATTTTGTTTTTCACATTGCAGTCGAGTACACTCCCAGTGAATGTTTGTTGTTCGATTAAATATTCGATCGTTATTATTCGTGTTGGTTGTGATTACGTATGAAAATAAGAAAAAAAAAACATTATATTTTTTTTATTATTATTATTATATTATTTTTTAATAAAAACTTATCGGATAAATTTGTATACGTTATGTCGGGAAATCGTTATCTTTTCGGTATTCATTAATAATGTTACATTAGAGAATCGTGTTTTTTTTTCCGTTCGTATCCAAAAGCATATCGAATGGAATACGAGGCATATCATAGAAATACTTGTTTAACAAACAGTCGTCATTTAATTTATTATTACTAGTAACTTACTAGTAACTTATGACTTATTGGTAACACGAATCACAACATTGTGTGACATTTCAATGATATTTTTGTAATTGTTTTTTTTTTCACGCTTTTTTGATTTTTCTTGCTATTAAAGTATTTATTTAAAATTTTAACTGCATTTATTATGTATTACTTACAATTATTATTATTATTATTAAGAGTAAAATCTAATTTACCATTACAAATCATTTAAATTTAATTTTTTCATGCGTTCTACAGACTTAAAATATACCAAAATAATTAACTTTCATATTTACTTATTAATCAATGTATAATATTTTATTATAGAAATTGCATTTTTTTTCGATTTTTTTATTGAATTTTAGCGTACACATTATATTAAGACGTACATTTTAAGTTTTATATGGAATTTCAAATGAGTATTAATACATTTTTTAACTCTTTAACTTAATTTTTAATATTTTAATATTTTTGTAAAAACTTTCAAAACACTACATATTGAAACTGCTACTTCTGAAATTCTTTTATAGTACTCTAATTACGTGTAATTTTATTATTATTTTATGTATTATAATATCATTTTAACAATGTATTATCGCTTCATAATGAAGTTGGTTCCGATTTTTAACAATATTTTGCTACCCTAGGTCCGTAGGCTCGTCGCCGGTCGTAATGTACAATTAAAGCAATACTAGCTCCGTAACATATTATAAGTTTTGAGCTTAATGGTCGTGGTAACCGCTACCACAGTCCTTTAAGTCGACCTCGTGAAGACGACTTAGGCGCCGACCCTGGAAATTCAACGGTAAAGTGTCTGCAACACGACATCCGCATAATTTATCATCATTTTTTTCACGTTTCGCTATTTATTGAAATGCGTGTATGATTAATGATTTTCGCATGAACTTATTACAGTATTATAATACCTATGTAATATATTACTGCATTATTGGAGGGGTTGATCGTCGATGACGATCAGTATAGTGACGTCTGCTAAACGGTCATGGTCGCTTTGAATTAAAGTTTAAAATTTATTTAATAGATTATTACGTAAGTACTCACGTTTCAATATTATACTGACATCTATTAGAGATTTGTCCATTTTACACCACCCTCGTTGTTCATAATAATTATCAAATAGCATCGTTTTATATTGTAACTTTTTATATTTATTCTAAATCGATAACAAAGATATTTTTTCTGTTTCTGTAAATGTTTTTTATTTTCTAACAGCTATTTCTTGTAACGGAAATTAGACACGTATTATTGTAAATTTACTTTTCCCATATTAAACAACTAAAAAGTTGACAAAATTGTTCATTAAATTTAATTTTGGTACAAAACCTACAGGTATATCATCCGAAAAAATGTATAGTAATAATAATGTATCTCGTGATAAATTATCATTAAATTTAAAATGATGACAACAACGATGCTATTGATTATATAATTATGATTTTACGATTATCAAGTACAATATAAAGTAATAAACATCGATACTAATCGTACCTATATTTTGTTATCTACCATAATAATACTGTCCCATTAGAAATAGAAAAGTTAAAGAAGTACTATCAATGCGATGTGTTGAAATAATAATATTATTAAGTCGAGTTTTTTCGATTTTTTTTTTATTTAAATATATATATATATATATATTTTTGAAATAATATCTATTACTTAGTGTTACGTTGTTAACCACTATAATCTCATTATATTAACGTGAAATAAAACAACGATTTAAAAGTTATTTTATCCTTAATCAAAAATGTAACATTGCCAACTTATTACTTATTACTTAATAATACAGAACATTTTCGTATACAATATGAATAAAAATTATTAAATAAAACATAAGTAGTTAATAACATACGTTTATAGAACGACATTCAAATAACAAGGATTATAATTGTTAGGAAAAAAAGACATTGTGTAAATAAATCTACATAATTTAGATTATTAGGCGTCGAATAGTTGATAAGAGAGCTGGTTATGGTAACTTCTATTTATTTTTCATTTACACATATTGATTATAGTTGGCCGCACAATTTAGTAGGTACTTGTAACGTATAAAACCATGAAACCCGGGAAAACAATGAGATTGAGTGTTTGTTTGCTTCTCGGGTAAAAACATAAGTCATCATATATGGACAGATAAAATTTAAAGGAAATTAAAAACATTATTCGGATAATGTGTAGGTCACTCGGAAGGATGTGTGATTTCATAAATGGATTTCATTTCTCGTTTCTTGTATACATTAGAAAACAGAGATGGATTATCGAATATGAAAAATGATTTGACGCGAAGGTCGTCAAGTTACCTACGTATACTGAATATTATCTTATAACAATTGTTATTTAAATTCTTCACGTTTGCGTATTAAAGAATTTTTGCATTAATATTTATATGCAATTTTATGAACTTTAATTTTTTTTTAAATATTATTCCATAGTTAGATTAAATTAGAATGTTTTAATAACTTAATGACTTGCCTTCATATGTCCATTATAAATGAATTAATATTTAAAGGAATAAATTAATATATAAGTACAAATTGGCTTAAGTTTAAAGTTTTTCTAATGCAAAAAAGTGATGAGATTATATTAACATAAATTAGCGTCTTACAATTATTTAATTTCTTTAACAGCTTTAAAACTTACATTATTTATCGTTTAAAATTTTAAAAATATATAATTTTATAAAAATTGATGAAATTGAAGTCTAAACTTTGGAAATGATCACTTACATACAAGACACTGAATTAGAATGTCATATTAGAGAGTTTATGGGATTCGAATAAAAAATGAATAGTAATTTACTAGCTAAAACGATTTACATTTAGATTACAATTAGATACCTACATGAAATACTTATTTGATGTGTATTTTATACCGACCTTTGTTCAGAGTAGTTTTTCGAATTCCATAGTTAATCGGTTTCTTTTGAGGCTTATATAAATTATATTAATACAACTAACAAAATATTATATTACCCGTATAATATCAGATATTATATTATGTAATAATAGTGGGAAGCCGGCAATTTCAGTGGCGGACAAGGGCTGCATATCATAATTAAGAACTAACTCTTAATTAATGAAAAAATACACATACTGTAGACTGAGCATTATATTATGTAATTATTACTGATAAGATAAATTGTTTTTGTTTTAAAAATGGCTTATAAATAATATTTGTAATTTTAATTATATATATATATATATATTAACAAGTAATTAAAGTGATTATACTTAAATTAATTTAAGCAATGATTGCCATTGTGTGAGTTTCGAAAAAACTAAAAAATAGGAAACTACGAATTACCCGAACAGTATAAAAAAAACCCAAACTATAAAACTGTTGTATCGGTAAAACACAAAACAAGACGTACCATAGCACGACAACGAAAGCTATCGAAATATTATCCGAGTACCTATTAAATAATCATACCGTACGACAAATATTAATAGATTTGATACATTTGGTAGAACTTAGATTATAAATCTTTATTACATAACAATTTAACCGTAACGATCCCGTTATGCTGTATAAGTGTTTGCACTATCACGATGTTAAACATATTACCAATCGGGTTTTGATGTAGGTCTTATTAAAAACGTATTCCGATTCACTTGTTGCACAGTTTTATTTTGTATAATATTTTAAAAGCCAATTCGACTTGGGAATCAATGGTAATCGTTATATTTTATCGCTTGGTATAGGCACACGAAATGTAAACGGAAAAAATGCGTAATGGTCGAAAAATGATGGTTTGTTAGTCAATACAGCGAATCCCCGCAGCTTCGGTTTCAGAAGTTGACGGATTTCTCCGGTCCACGAAACTCATTGACGTTAAACGGAATAACAACTGCTACGAATTTTCGTGGATATTTCTACCGGCGAAAAACATAAACGGTTTTAACGTTATAGGACAATTATAGACAGTAGTACGGGCGTTTCTACATTCTCGTCTTTGTTGGACAACGATCACGACAAAATCACTAGGTCTATACGCTTGTTCTTTGAAGATTCAATATTACGTCCAAACAAAGACGTCACTGCGATACTTACACGAGCTAACGAAGTAGCGACAAATTAATTAGGACAAGGCAATTTCGACGGTAGATATAATGATGTAACTACCTATGTTACTTCCCAATTTACTCGTCTAATGCATCTAATTGTTGTGTAATACGCTTGCATATTACATATTGATAATTCACCAAAAGCAATAGACAGAACCGTCGTGGTCGTCTGCGAGTACACGCGATAAAGTGTTATGCGACGACTGTAATTATGTTATTACACGCAGTACAAATCTCCATTACAGCGACGACGTTTTGAACGCAACGACTGTGTAATGATGAGGACCGACGAGGTAATAGTACCTAGTAAAATAATTATTAAAATCGTGCGACGACGGAAATAATAATTGTATAATAAAGGAAAATTACGATGGTTATAAATAAATCAGCAACGAAAAAATTATGATAGCTAAAATATAATAATAATGTATATAAACGCAATAATACAATTTCGTAATTAAAATCTATGTGTAATGATTAAAGTTTGTTTTTATTTCTTCAATTTCTCGTTAAACGATGTCACACGTTTAGAATCAATATCAAAAAATATTTAGACATTATTAAAGCAGTAAAGTTTTTAGTTATAATAAAAAAAAATAATAATAATAATAATATAAATAAAATATTTGTAATTACACTTAGATACTAATGAAAATGTAAAATTATGTATCTTATTGAATACAATATATTTCTAGTTCATTGTGTAAACACACAAAATTATTTAAAAAAAAATTAAATTAGAATACGTTTTTTTAATAAAAAAAAAAAATTATAATTCGTAAGTCTAGCCAGACAACGAATATCAATATGTATAAAAAAAAAAAATAAAAATTTTCTTATAAACTTACAAGCTATTACAAATATATTACATGGAAATTTATAAATAAAAAAGTTCAAAAATAATAAGTTAAAAATGAATGAATATAGTATACCAAAAGAGATTACATATTGTCTTTAATAATGATGATGTGATTTCTATCATAGCGCGAATGAAAGTGTAACGTTCGAAGGTAATTAATATACCGTGCCGATCACACAAAAAGTATGAGCAAGTATACGAAAAAAATAAAAATATGTATATGGATGGTGGAAGCATTGGAGACGTTTTCGATTGTGTTTACTTCTTTTAAACCGTCTCCCCGGCTACCAGGAACGCCGATTCTGGACCAGGGCCTATTGTGGTCGTGGTCGTCGTCGTGCCGTTGACGTTGACTCCGTGCCCAGAGGTTTCGCCGCCGGCACCGTAAAAAGCCACTATGTCCACGAGCGAGGCGTAAGTCCCGGAAACCAACGCGATCAGAGCGATCAAGACGATCGCCAGGTCTTTGGCCATGGTCCAACGGCTCATGCCCTTCCTCCGGCGTGTCGACCTCCCGCTACTCCTCCTCCTCTGAGACCGGTGCTGCGCGCCGCCGTCCAGATCCGCGTCGTCGCTTACGGCGTAGTAGTCTCCGTCGCAGTCCAGATCGTCCTCGGAATCCGTGTCCCCGTTGTCCTCGCCGTCCTCATCGTCGTGCTCCCAGAACGCGAACAGGTGGATGATGGCCGGACACATGAGACCGAGAATGGAGAAGAACACCGCACCGATGAGTGAGATAAACGGCGCCAGGTCGGGCACGAGGGCGGCGATGAATACTGCGCGATGAGTAGAAAAAATTAAAAAATTAAAAAAAACCACTTTTATGCGAACGAGTAAAAAGGTTTCTGCGCGAAAGGAAAAATGTATATATGTACCAGTGCCCAGGATCATAACCGCCCGCATCATGTAGTACGCTCCGTCCATTGGCGCCTCTTGCTGATTCAGTTCCAGCTCGAGCTGCTTCTTCTCGTCCACGGACATGACGTTGGTCGTGTTACCGCCTGCGATCACGTTCGCGATGACGGTGGATGACGTCTTGTCGCCGTTCAGATACATGTTGTTCTGTTTGCGCTTGCGCAGCCACGGTTCCAAACGGGTCCACACTATCTCGCTGGGAACGCAGAACTGCAACCCGTATGAGAATAGAATGGACAGCGCTACCATGATTTTCACCGCCTCGGCGAACCTGTATCGGAGATAGGGAACGGATGAAAACATTACGGTTTTAACGATGTAAGATAATTCGTTATTATATCATTAAAATCAGCGTTTGGTCGACCATGCATAGTGATACACCGACCGGACGAGCAACTGACTTGCGATGTAAAAACATTGCGTTTCAATTGGCTCGGAGTTGAATTATTTACTTGAAAATAGTCGTCGCAGGGTATACCTAAACTTGATATTGTACCGTGTTATATTAGAATTGTTGTGATTGCGTTTACGTACAGATCGTTGGGGAGATTGAGCGTGATCGAGCCGTCGGTGGCGTCACCGAAACGCAAATAGCCGAGGAATCCGGCGATCGAGTACAAGCACACGACCAGTGTCATGGCGCCGTTGAGCACGCCGCACGGGCGCGCCGTGAGGAACCGTTGTGGATGACGCATCGAGTTTTCGATGGGCAGAACCTGAAACTCGGACACAGACGGTTGTAACAACAGAGCGATCGGATGGCCGGGCGTCGCTACTCACGGTGCCGATGCCCTCCATGGCGAACAGAACAGTAGCGAAGAACAGTGGCATGTGGCCGATGGGCGCGATCCACGGGCGGGTCGTGATGTCGGGCAACGGTTCGGCCGCGGCCAGGGCTGCCTTGCCGGCGAACAGGCTGGCGCCGGTCACCACCCACGACATGGTGCACCCCAATCCCACTAGTATGAAACCCGTGGCTATGGCAGAGAACGGCACTAACAGCCGGAGCGTGCGGATGATCCCGAGAGGCACCAACGGCACGGCAAGCCCGAGGATCCAAGCGCGGATCGACAAGTGATATTCCATCGGCGTGTGCGTGTCGGCCACCTGTGGAAAAGTCGACATGCAACTCGGGTGCTAAAGACTTAATGCTATGGCGGCGAGTAAACGTACCTGTTTGAACGAAGCCGCGACGAGCACGACGTACACGGTGTTGCCGAAATAGTACGTGCAAAACAAAGCGGCGTTGACGAACTCCCTATGTGTTGCGATTTGATAGTTGAAACGGATCGACAGCGACGGGCACGCCGGAAAAACACCAAAAAAAAAAAACAACGTATATTAGTTTTTCATTTTTCGACGAAACACCGTCGGATTTCATTGCTGATAGAAATAACCGACTCCTACAGCGGTGTTGGCGGGGCAGAAGAGAGGAATGGAAAATCGCGTCGAGTCACTACACCACGGTCTTAGGTTATAATCTTAATAGAAGTGTGCACGTCATGTTGTGTACACATTATGCGTGCGCGAGAAGGTTCATGGTAACGACAATATTATTATTTACAATGCAAAGAATACTCCGCGCACTCGACAGAGAAAAACATCGTTATTATTACGTGCAAACCATATCATAATAATATATAATCTTCGGTGCCCGGCACATCAGTTACGTTCCATCCCGCCACTTTATTGTACACTCCCGCGTTTCCTATACACTCTTTTGCATTGTTCTGTTTGTTTTGTACCGTCGTGATTGTAAATATTTTTTATCTATAACATGCACTGCATTATAATACGTATACATCTACGAATACATCCCAAACCTACAACTATCGCCGTTGAGGCTAATGCGTAAATGGTTATGGCATTATGAAATTATACACAAAAGGTTATGTTATTTAATACGTTGTACGTAAATGGTTGTGTATATATTTCGTTTTGATAGCGTGTTTTCTTACTTATTACACTATGAAGTTATAGTTGTTTGCCAGTTATAACGAAAGTTCATTAACGAAAAAATAGTCCATATAAAATTATACTATTATACTATTATTATTATTGATATAATAGTAAATAAATAAAATTCTAAAAAAAATTCTAATAGACGTGATGAAATTTTGAATGATAAGTAACAAAAGTCTATCAAAAAAATGTAACTAAAGGAATAAAAATTGTGTAAATACTGATATTCGCGTCTAAAATACTGATTTATAACATGAACACCGACAAACAGTAATATTTATTATGTATTTATTTATTATATTATTATTTTTATTCCTTATGTTTATAATATTATTATATTATTTAATATAAAAATAATATATTTATGTATATAATATTACTTATTTAGAATCGTTTTTAAGTTGATTTTTTTTACCGCATACGAAGTAGAGTACGATTTTATTAATAAGTTCTGTATAAGAAGAAATTGGCGTTCTTAAATTATTTTTCGTTTCTTATACCAGTTACTTTTAACATATTAATAAAGATGAGTAATTTTCAAGTAACTTATTTATTTAATATACTTATGTTGAATTATATATGGGTTGTGACTTAAGAGATATCAATGTATTTGTCTAAATAACTTGCATTATTATTATACATATTATTTTTGTTGATGTTCTTCAGTGATAATTATCTATTATTAATATAGAATATTTTAAGCGGTGTAAGATATAATTATTTTCATTGTCATACAAATAAAGAATAATAATTTTATTTTATTAAATATTGAATAATGAATTTTAAATGCTTGAACCTACTCAGGTTTCAAGTTCTGACAGATTCTAATATTATGGTTCGGAAATATTGATCACTCTGACTCATTAGACATGACTTATCGATTGTTAGCCGTCTTAAACAAATTATAGTAAGGTTGGTTTATAACAACAAAATACTTCGCAATTTTAACAATCCAATTGTAATATAATAATTTGTTAAAATATACGAAAATTAATTTATATAGGTACACAATTATATCTTAAAAGACTGTCTACATTTATTTGTTATTAATGTTTATAATAATACGTGCAATAGAAAAAATTTTAATGTTGTTCAGTTAACACTGAAAGCGCATAGCCATATACAATTATTGTAACTCTTAACACCGTAAAAAATAAAAATAAATAGCCTTTTTTTGGTAAAATAAAATATATGATTTTCTTTAAATGTTCTAGTTATTTCTTAATATTTACTAAAAAGTCAATTATAATTAGGTTTTCTTTCGTCATAAATAACTATATAATAAAAGAAAAGAAATACATCACTCAATTGAATTAAATTAAAAACAACATTATAATTAAAGAAAAAAATTACCATGTACTTCAACAAAATACAGTCTAACGTGACTAAGGAAAGGTCATTGTGAGTAACTCTGAGAAATCTTAGGTACATGGAAAAAATCATGGAAATACAACAAACTATTAAATAAAATTAAAAAAAAACTACTATAATTAAAGGAAATGCTTACGTCAATTTCAATATAAAATATACCTTAACTGGAGGAAAAAAGGTCATTGTGAGTGACTCAGAGATAGCTCTCCTCGGAGGACTACATTACCTACCATGTATATAATAGAGATTTTAATAACTACAACGGTGGAATAAAACTAATTTTAAACGATGATTGACGAGTCACGACCCTGATTTGAATAATTATTTCTCGTACACTGAATTAATATAAAAAAAATGTAACCATGCAAAGTTCAGAACTACTAAATAAAACAAACATAATAAACATATAGTGTACCTGGCAAACGGTGCCCATGCACGGAACCGACGCGGGCCAGTACTGAACGCCGCAGCAGCGGTGTCAGCAAACCCGAGGGCCGGACGACGAGTACGCCGGGCTAGAGTTTGCGAACACAGTACCTGTAAAAATATAAGTAAATTAGAGATTGTGATCAATTTACAGTGATCGAAATAAGAATTTTTCACACTTCAACCCTGTACTGTACAAGTTAAACAACTCGTCAAATATTTCGCTCAGGAAGTCATAAAAAAAAAAAAAAATGTAAAAAAAAGTATAATTAACAGTACAGATCAACCTTGTTGGTTTTTACTTGGGTTGTAAAATCCACGATTAAAATTAAAATTACATAGTATAGTATTTACTTATCAAGGATAAGCTCTAGTTCGGAACAGCTAACATTTTAAATGGTTCCGGAACCGAATAAAAGTATTTTGTAATTACATAAATTATACGTTACATTATAAAACACAACCAATAAACGGTTACAACGTACGTTTTATGGATTTGAAAATAACATATTAGAAAATAAAATATTGCACGGCGAAAAACTGTCTTCATGACGCAGTTAAAATGTCCAGTGTTGAACGAAAAAATATGAGCTTTGGCGTCACGTTATATAATTATTATTTACATGAGTTGTGTGTTTAACGGCTGAGAAAATGAACAAGCCAATAAAAAGTAACACACATCGTAGTGGTGCCCATGCTTTTTACTCGGTGCAACGAGTTGTGTAAGTGTACAAATGCAAGTCATGTACAGCTGTGCGGAGAGAAAAAATGTCGGAAAATACATAACGTCACTTACCAGAAGGTAGATGCAATGCGTGCACAGCATTCCAATGGCTGCTGTACCGACCAGGCCGAAAATAAGTCCACCATTTTTAAAAGCATTGGGCATGGCAAGAATGCCACTTCCAAGACTACTCTTGATCAAATGCAACAAGGCGCCACCGTCACTGTACATAGAAGTTGAGGGTAGACAAATTATTAAAACGCATAATATTAGTGTTGATGACACCCGACGCATGCGGACAGGGCGATTAAAACAAATGTAACGCGAAAAACTTTTCTCGTCGAATATAATCGGCTTATTATGTAGTAGGTACCCTATAAAAGTAGATGTATCAGAACGGAGCGACTGAGGACCTTGTCAATGTTTTGAGATTATATAATACACGTATAATTTTCAATTATAATAAATTATTTTTACATAGTAGGTACATGATATTGTGTATTTACATTTTAAATTAAATTCAAGCGTGTAATTTAGTCTTACATAATGTAATTACATTAGCGGAATTTAACGATACGAAAGTACTTCAAAAACTATGTATTCCTATTTGTTATACTTTGTACATCATATCAATATTCTGTTGGACGATGTCATAAATATAAAAAAACCAAGCAAGTAAAAGAAATATAAGTATTATATTCCGTATTTTTTTTTTTTTTTTTGCATAAAATACAATCAAATATAAACTTTCAATTCTAAAAAATTTAAAATAATTTAAAATTTTTTTAATATAAGTATCCAATATAACGAATTAAAAATAAACCCAATTTTAAGAATTCTGTAATTAAATAATTACAAACAAATTATTCACTATGTACAACTATTTTTTATTTTCCATGAATAATCTATTTATACATTTACAATGGATTACTTTCGAAATATTTTTTACTGTTCTTAGTGTACAAAGTTAAATATAATTTAATATAAATAAAGTTAAATTTAATTTGATGACCTAAGTGGTTTATTATAAGCTTTGACACACTAGAGTGATAACGCTCTAAGATAAAGTTTTCGCATTGAATTCATCTCGCATATTTAACCGTTTTTCATTATTATTTCTTTCTTTTTTTTTTCACATATTTTAGCCATTTTATACAAATAAATAAGAATTTCATAGATACGTTAAGCTTTGTTTCTTAAAATATATGTACCGGCATGCTAAAATATTATAGTAATAAGTTTTCTTTGTGTAAACATATTTCAATAGATAAAGCTACGACATGGAATCTCGGTCTTAAGTGTTCAAGAATATCAAATCCGGCTCTGCACTGTATTGTACGTACCAGAATCGAAAATGTTAAAAAAAAAGTTAATTGTGAACATAATTTTTCAAAGTCTAACTTTCAAAAAAAAAAAAAAAACCGGAAAAATACACGATAACAAGATAACAATTGTTGTTGGCGAACGTCAGCGATTGGTAAAATATCGAATACGATACCAAAGTATAAACAAACACCAGCAGGTGATTGAAAAACAATTGCGAACGTACTGCGTTAATGCACTCAAGCGGACCTAACCCCGCAGTGGCAGACAGTCGAGACAGACGGAAAAGTTTTGCGTTCGTTAGGTACCTGTTTGTTCAGCGCCTTATACTCCGCTATGTACATGTCTATCTATATGTCACCGTCGTTATACTTACGTGGTGGCTTTGGATTTATCCCGCATTTGGAACGGGTCGTAACGCGGTTGCTTCTTGCCACCCTTGCGACGGCGTCCTCCTGGTCCGTTACCGTTGCGCGTGTCGTTGTTGGCTCCCGGGTCGGTGTACGCCGTTGCCAGGACCGCGTCGCCCACGCTGCTGTTGCTTCCGCTGCTCGAGTACTCGGTGAGCTTCATCCTGTTGGCGCCGTGTCGACAACAATATCGTTATGGTCACCACCGGTACGGTCGCGGTTACCGATGTTATTGTTGTTATTGTTGATGTTGTTGTTGTTTGCAGCGATGACGGCGGTACAACGCGACGATACGCATTGGCACACACGGAGAAGGAGATACGTTTTCCGTTACAAGTACGTGTACGTAGAATGAATGACGAACAATGAATGACCGCACACCACATAGAGACGATGGTATGATTTTAACGACGATGGTGGCGGCAACGGCAGTGGTGGAGAGAGAGATGAATGTGGCCCCGGAGAACGTGAAAAAAAAAACCCAATTTGATTACAATGTTATTATGTATTTCGACACGTACGCCCTCCCTCATGCGGTGTACATGCATATTCGTAAATTCGTTGTCCGTGTACACAACAATATAAGTGTATACGGATAAACAGCACAAGTCGAGAGTATAGCAAAATCGGAAGTTCATTGTTCGGTGATATCCCGACGTTCCGATTTATCCCTAGTTTCCAGATTCTGCAAATTTTCACTACCCGACACCAATACAGGTACTCGCCATCGTCCGGAAGTAAAATCTTTCTAACTATGTTGTGTTAGCACACATATAATTTATCCACGTAAATATATGACATGTATTAGTCTAACAATTTGATAGAAGATTTAATCGATGCGAACTAGTCTCTGTTATTCATTATAATAGTGTGCGGTTAAATAACACTGTACGTTGAATAAACCATTTTTGTTAGCTAATATCTATGCACGCTGTTCGCTACACCGTCGAATTTACCACAAATATACATATATGAAAAAAAAAATAATTGAAAATATAATTGATAATTTGTTTGAAATAATGATTTTGAATATATTTAGAAAATTATAACTGTCAAAAAAAAAAAAAAAATTAGTTTTAAATTTGTATTGGTATAATTATTTTTACATATAGATAAGTGCAGATATACATTAACAAGCGCACAAATCAAGAAAGACAAGAATGTCGCTAGTGCTCTAAAAAAATTACGTTTTTCACTGGTCTTGTTATAGTTGAAGTATTCAAATCGCAGAGCATGCATAAATGTGTTAAATTTTTATGGTAACAATATTATGAACGCGTTGTTTTCCCACACATATTACATAATATAGTATTGTAGTGCATATTATCAAAAAATAAAAGATAAAGACGATAGTGCATTATATATTCTGATAGATAATTAGAAAGTATGCGATTGAATTTGAGTCTTGTCTCCACCATATTACCACCACGTGCGCGTGATGATTTCAGAAAGAAAGAAATTTAATAAATGTGACTTATGATTACACATTCGCATGTTTTTAATTGGGTCTGTATGTTTTATCTGTGTGTCTGTAGGTGTTTGTGTCCATATCCGTGTCTATGTACTGATGTGTGTGTGTGTGTGTGTGTAGTAAGCACGTCTTGCATGTCTGTATATATTTACATTTCTTTCGTATAATCTGCATGCGCGAAAACAGCGCCAACGGCATAGTTTATACAGTGATTTGATGTATGATGAATCGTGGGTTCAAAACCTACACGTTTTAATTGCATTTTGTTTCTGATGTGATTGTTTTATAATATGACTGAATATAATTAATGTTCGTAATATTTTATGAAACAGGCTTTTCAATTTGTTAGTTTACGATTTGGAAGAAATACATGGTGCGAATAATATATTGTCCATAATAGATTTTATAGAACGTTAAACTCAACATAAACATTCAAATAATAGGTAATAGTTTTTATTTTTGAATTTCTATCTATGAAAACAACTGAATATACATGCATGTTTATATATCCTGTAGGCGAGAACATTTATTTTACAGCACAAAAGGAGTAAACTGCAAAGGCAAGTTTTTCATTATTATACCACCTATTGATTATTATCATTAATCTATGTATCAGAATCTTAGAAACACTTCCGTATATGATTATTAATAATAGTTCGCTGGCAATTCGATTGTCACGACGTAATTTTTTTTTATTTGGGAACGCAATTCGTATGCAGCTGAAAGGATAACAATATATATTATATTAACTATGGTAGAAAATGTATAATTACGTAAAATAAAATTCTTGATTATTTATTGTTGAACGACGTTAAGCGAACAATATAATTACAACAATTATATTAAATGAAAATCAGTGTGTGTGAGCATGTATATAAATAATAATTTTCAAATGTTAAGTATGAACGTTTCAATATGCAATATGAGCTGTTTTGTACAAAAGTCACTTGAAATGAATAATAACAAATATACGAAATACCTAAATAATTAATTTTTACATCAGTTATTAATAATAACTTATTATACATAAATATATATTTTTTTACATGGCAGAAAACTGATGTAAAAATTAATTATTTAGGTGATTCGTATATTTGTTATTATTAATTTCAAGTGACTTTTGTATAAAACAGCTAATATTGCATATTGAAACGTTCATATTTACCATTTAAAAATTATTATTTTACATATGCTCACGCACACTGATTTTCATTTAATACGATTGTTGTAATTATATTGTTCGCTTAACGCCGTTCAACATTAAATCACTCAATTTTATTTTACGTAATTATACATCTTCCACCATAGTTATATAATACATATTATTATCCTTTGAACTACATACGAATTACGTCCCCATATAAAAAATTTTACGTCATGAAACCAAACTGGGTGCATGGTTTTCTCACAACACATTCGAGTTTTATCGACGATTTTTAGACTAAGGTCCGAATTACATCCACAATAATTATTTTTATTCTGTTTCAATTGGTTTGGTAACAATATATTCGCAAATTAAAAGTATATCTAGGTATACACCTGATTATCTCGCTTATCGATATTTTATCATTGATACATCAGCTATCGTTTAGTTATTAACAATTTTGATGTTATTAAAATGTTCAGTGAAAAAAAAATAAACATTTATAAATATATTATAAATGGGTACAAATTTTCTTTTCAAAAATTTAAAAAAAATTATGTTTAGAGGTGGTCGTATTTAAAATAATAAAATAAAAATATCGAAAAATTCATTAACATGATATCTGTATAATAGTATCGCATGATAATATGACGTATTATCTCATAGTTCTGTATAATACATAAATTATTACTATGTACTTATTATTAATCTAGTAAATAATTTAAAATAATGTACACAATTTTAACCACACCATGTTTTATGTTAATGATAGTCCTCGATCGATAAAATTGGCAGTGAAAATATGTGATTCAAAACCGTTGTTTTAGAACTTAAGGACGCAACTCGGACGTGACGTTAGAAAACCGTGCACATAACTCGAACAAGGTGTCATTTTTGACATATTTCGAATTTCCATTTTATTGTAAAATGTATAATATTATTGATAGTTGATATCAATACTACTAGTACTTAAAAATATAATATAAACTAATATATATATTGCTCATAATAAAGGCGGTTATACACTAAAGACCTATGGACCAATATAACTTACAAACCATATAGGAGCTTTCTAGTTAAAATCGCGGATCAGGTATACAATTATTTTATAAAATAGTGCATCATATTAGTTTTTATTTCTCCGTTAATAAGCAATTGTAATTAATTCAACGTGAATGACTTAGATTTTATTATAAAAATCGATTTATTTAAGTTATTATATAATGATGTTGAGACTGTATGCAATAGGTTTATAGTCTGTAGAATAGGAAACAAAATAATCTGCGAGACGTTTTTATACATTTTTCTACATCAAAAACGGTGTATGATTGCGTGAAAATTAAATTTAAAACTTTAAATATTATGAATAAAGACGATTTTTGTGACAAACGCAACGACCAACAGTATTACAAAAAACCGTAAGGCAAATATTTAATAACATTATTCAAAAATTTTAAATTTGGTTTTTAATTCCGGATGATGATCGGCGTCCGAATTTCCAAAATTGTACCATCACGTATCGATGCGTTTTGGTATCTCTGAGCGCACGCATATTTTGTCCAATGTTAATATAACTATATTAATACAAGACTGATTTCAAACGATCGGAAGCAGAATTATGAAAACGCGGTCGCGCGCATATAACCGCCTTAAGTATTCTTATTTTATTAATAATTTAATGATTATTACTCACGTTGACGATGTTTTTGATGCATTGTTTGCTCCAGTAGTGTCATTTGCTGCCATCAGTCCCAAAGTTGCCGGAAGGTCTATCGAATAAGTAGAAGCATTTCGTTTGTACTGTTGCGGCGTCTGATGTTCGGACGATAGTGATGTTGGTGCATTGTCCGTCGAAGTGATTGAACTTTTGGAGTCGTTCGTTTTTATTTGATTGTGCGTCTGTGTGCTGTCTGTTGGTGACCACGAATCAACCACGTCGTCTCTCAAATCAGCGGCAGGATTGTCCATCGTTACGGACTGAGACGCTTTAAGTAATAATTTAAAAAAAAAAAAACATAGAAAATGTAGAATACGCATAATATCATACATACTAATTAAGAAAAGTCTAAAAATAAATTAAAACTAAGTGGACCCACTCATAAATTTATCAAAGAACATACGAAAAAAAAAACCAAGGACCAACAAAATTACATTGTTACTAGCAAGAGCCTCTTGATAAACATATTACCGTGATGTTAAAATTGTTCAACTAATATTCTTATAAACTATACTCCAAAAATATTACGAACAACAAACGTAAGTAATGACGTACTTTAATCAATATATTATAATATAAAAGTTAGGTTCAGCCATAGAATATGACAAGCTCTATCCCGGCGACTGTAAACTTTTTGCATCAATTAATTGTTTAAATATATATATATTCTTACATTACATTTTAAATTGTTGTAAACATTTGAAAACATTTTAAACATTATAAAATTTAAACACTCAAATAAAACTATCTAACTAATTAACTAACTAATTATTTATTATACTAAATAAATTAATAAATCTATTTCTATTAAAATAACATATAAATGAATGCTTTGATGGGAAGTGTGCGTGTGCATCCGTTTTACGATCAACATGGATAGTACCGGTGACGAATGTATCTCTCAAAATGTGTACGTGTAATAATTATGTGTAAAATCTTATAATGTAGGTAAGATTTACGATTAATTTGTGACTTTTCCAAATGGTTCAGGGCGGCTTGATATTGTAAGTTGGTACTTTGTAATGATGAAACTTTCCTTGATATTGCTATGGCTAGGATATGATATGATAATCGTCAACTACGTTGTTGTTAGAGCCACCGGTACTATCTGTCTGAGAACTGCTGTTAGTGTTACTGCTTCTTCACAACGGCACCGTTAGTGCCGTTGTTTGAGCTAGTGTCAGAATTCAACAAAGCCAACAAGTGCCTATTATTTCTGTGAAGACTTGGCGCTACAGTATACTTAATAGCAGGTTTGGACACATGTGCTTCAACACAAGTGATAGTTGAGCTGGCGTCAGAAGTTTCAGCATGGGTGATAGATGAAAAACCGTTATCAGAAGTTTCAATACGAGGGGCATTGGAGTCAGAACATGAGAGGTCAGCATCAGAAATCGGTGACCCGATTGCAGTTAAGGTCAACAACGATTTTTGGCCTGGGCTCGGCATCGAGGTACTTGAACAGCTTTTTTTTCTACCATAGGTTTTGATGCTTTTGGCATTTATAGTCGACGTTTGGTATTTATTGTGTGTAGAATTTTTGCAACTACTACTGCGTATTTTCTTGTCTCTGTGTTCCAAAGAACTTTGTCGGGCAGAGTAACCTTTACAATTCAGTTTTCTTTTTTTCAAAGAACGGCTTGGATTGATATCTTCTTCTCTACCAGTAGATGGTGCCGCCGAACTTTGCTGTTCGTGTTGGAGTCCAATACTGTTGATGACATTGTTACCGGAATTATCATTCACATTATTGGTGTCGTTCTGTGATACTTGCAAATTTTCTCCTTTTTTATTCTTTGATAATGGTTTTATTGTTTTTTCAGTAATTTGGACAGTCAATTCCAAATTTAAAGGAGTATTGTTAACAGCAAAAGGTATGTTAAATGTATAAGGAGTAATGGTGGTGGTGGTTACTGGGATGGTGGTCATGGGACTGGAGATTACGGCAGTGGTGGTCACGATGGCGGTGGTAGTCACGGCGGCGGCGGCGGCGGTGGTCACGTCGGCGGTGATGGTCACGGCGGGGGTGGTGGTCACGGCGGAGGTGGTGGTCACGGCAGCGGTGGTAGTTATGACGGAGGTAGTGGTCACGGCGGCGGTAGCGGTCAAGTCGGCGGTGGTCACGCTGGTGATCGACCCGGCGATGTTTGGCACAATGGTATTCGGCACGGCAATGTTTTGTACGATAGTGGTGGGTGGCGTGATTGTTGCTGGTGCCGGAGTAACTGTTTCCATTGATGATGAAAAGTGTGGTGGTGGAGTTGCAGATTTTCTACCCGATTGTCTCGAAGACATTATTTTTAATATGAAGTCGTAAATGCGTAGAAAAAAATAAGTAAATAAATACGTAAAACGATAACAAATTTCGAATTATATACGAAAAATGTAACTCAAAATATTATGCAATTAGTGAAAACAGTGAAAAATCGGTTAGGTGACTGTTATTTAAATCGACAAAAAGAACGAGACGAGAACAACATACAACGGTACATACTGATGACGATCGTATACTGATTTGTATTCGACAAAAATACCCGTCACTACCCGTTTTCCAAGTTATAGGTACCTGTTACCGTGGCGGGGAATGTGTCGAGCATTTAACCGGGTAGGGCAGTAGACGGGTGTGGTACATTGGCTATACGTGGTTGTGCTAGTGGAGGGTGCGAGCACCTGCTTAGTTAAACATATAACCGACAGCAGTTATAGTGGGGGTATTGAATCACCAAGCATTATGTCTAAGAGGTCGAAGAAACAGATTTTTAAATTAGTATATGGCTACAGGCCACGACAATATTAAACTTCAACCCCTCTCCCTCCCAATATTCACTGTATACTCTGTCTGTATTTACATATTTTAAAACACAAACGATCGTCTGCGTTTTATCAGTGAAATGCACTTAACATCTAAAATTTCGATTGTAAAGTATTAACAACTTTGTTAGTATTTCGACGAAAAAATACAATATGATTGACATGATTCAATGTTTCATGTTCTTAATAATAAGTACCGGGAGTTCAGTACATTTCTGTAAAATGCAGAGGTTCTGAAACGGCAATCGTAAACGATGATATTTTCCAAGTACATTCTAGTTGTGTAGCGAAAACGTGCATAATGTTACGATAAAACCTAGTTATAATAATATGCGACAATGTTTAGAATTTGAAAGGATAATAATTATTTTTAAATAAGTCCTAATAATCGTCATCGTTTTTATGGAGTAATGAAAAGTAGCTCTTATAATTTAGGCGATAAAGACTGATTAATTTCTATGCATGCGGAATGCTTATACGTAGATTAAAATATTAGGTTGAGTTTATAAAGATATTTTATATAATACGATAGCAATACGACGTATAGGACATTTATTTATTATAGAACGTACGTAGAAAAATTGAATTGAATGAAAGCCCTTAGCATTGCATTTGAATAAGAGTAGTTTAATGGTGCATGTTCTTTATCATTAGATAAATAAATAACTCTTTATAGCTGGTTGTTTTGAAACGAATCCCATAAACATTCAATGCAAAGCGTATATATCAATGTTTTACATAAAAATATTGTTCCTGTTATATTTTATACTCTGTGTCAATATTAAACTAGGCAAACTAATCAATATAATGTGGGATTTTATTTTACTAATCAATTAACAACTAAAAAATGATAAAATAACCTCATTACCATCAACCAGGTATGCTAATGGGTAAGGCTTAGTTTGGTAGTGACGATTAAACAACGAGACTGATGTATTAATAAGACAATTAGAGGCCATTATTTTTCAGTCATTGATAAACGCAAAAAACGTCTTGTGCATGGATAATATTATAAGTGGTATAGTAGCGGTGTAAACCAGTGATGACCAACTTTTAAAAACTTGTCATCTACTTCCGACTTTTTCTAGGTTGTCACGATCGACCAAAAAAAAAAAAAGAGTTGTCACTGAGCAAAATATATTTTATATGCATACAAATTACATGTTCCACTTCCTTTATTTCTTTCACTTAAAATATTAATAAGTAATAATAACTTTTAACTGTACAATTTTACATAAAACGTATTTTAGTATATTTTTCATAAATTTATAGAAAAACAATCAATACCATTATTTAATACGGAATATACATTTCATTACCTACACTGCTACTCGATCACAGTATATTTGGGTTTTCATAGTTATTTATTATTATAATTATTATTATTATTCTTATTACTATATATTGCCTTAGTTATTTTTATTAATCTCATTTTTATATTCGTAGGTTAAACAAAAATAAAAACATTACAAAATAAATAAATATTTAAATATTTTTCTAAAAAATAAAAATAAAAAAATGAAAAGAAGTCACGATCGACTCGAACTCATGTCGCGATTGACCTGTTGACCACCCCTGGTGTAGACGATTTGTCCTGCCTCATCGAAAGTATACATTAAATTAATGTGTATTAAGTATATATTATACATATATTTAATATATATTGAATATTATAATACGTACATAATACTATATTCATGCAGACATAGGAATTAAACCATAAAATATAGTACACAATATATCTAAATTCTATTGAATAAATATTACCAGATTAATCATGTTAGATATATAATTATTTATTTACAAATTATATGAAATGTTTACACGCCACGCAGTATCTATTGAGTTTTAATTTTAATTCGAAACCGGTCGTACTTTACAAATATAATAATACTCTAGACTAAGCATTTATTTATTTATTTTTTTGATTATTTATTTATTTCTATATATTAACTACCTATTTGTATATTTATTTATATATTGATTCACGAGTATTAACTATTTATTTATTTTTAATATTAATTTAATTTTGTAATATTGTATTAAAATAGTACATTTTTTTAATATACTCAATATAAAATGTATTATGAAGTGATGTACTCGTATAAGTGATCTACCAATAAAATAATATAGATATATAATAGAATATATGATTAATATATTCATATTCAATTTGTTTATAAAATATAGCATCTGTAATTAAATTTGGTAGTTAGCATACAACTTAACCATTTTAATTAAATAATATGTATATAATATTACGTTAACTATATTTTAACGTATGTATTTTAGAGTATATTAGTTTAACTAAAGTATAATAGAAGTAATGAGAACCTATTTTCTAATTGTTGGGTTTTAAACTGTTTTTACTCTTAAAAGCGTAATCAATGATTAATAATCATCATTAAATCATAACTCCCGTAGAATTTTAATTTGTATATAATTTGTAATTTAACTACATAATACAATATATTCGAAAAACGACAAAATTATTCATTTATTTTATTTCTTAACAATTAAAAAGTATAATAGTATAACAGAGCATATATTATTATACGTAAGTAATTATTATTAATTATAGTAATTATGATGTTTTCAAAAAATAAAAAACTTTTAAAAATCTTTTTTTTTCAAATAATTTATGGTAATTTCTTTTTTTAAATATCGATTGCATATTGAATGTCTAAGTATATGTTGTATATATATAATATGTCATTTATTAATAGTAATATTTTATATGAAATATTTTATAGTTTTTTGGATGATCGCTCATCAATTCTTTATATGACATCCGTATAATTAACTTATATCTTTATGATTTATAAACATATAAAGGTAGACTAAATAGAATACTGAAATATCAGAGAACCCTGAGAACTGATAATTTTCTGAGTTGTGACAACTCCCTAAATCAGCGATTCCCAACCTGTGGTATGCGTACCACAAATGGTACGTGGAAAGCTCGTAGGTGGTACATGGAGAATTTTTTTAAAAAAAAATGGTTTCATTTTTATAATAATTACCATTTAGTATTATTTGGTTTATTTGATATTAGTTGATTTTTTTGGTAAGTAAAAAAAAAAAAAAATTATTAAGTCAATTGGTACGTGAACATTTTCAAAAATAAGTGGTAAATACGCGAGTATCAAAAGATTGGGAACCGCTGCCCTTAATTATTAATATTATGATTAGAAAATAAAAAAAATTACCTATACATTATTTGAAACTCTATAGCAACTAAAAATATGGTATTTTCAGTGTAGTTTTTTTTATTTTATACTACAAAAGGTTGATGTACCATTCTTAAATTATATTTATATAAAACTATACAATTACACATATCTTTACACGTATCCTCCAATCCTTAAGAAAGACCAACATTTTTTACAACAAGTAAAATATTTTAAATTAAATAATTTTAATAATTATAAATAAGATAGAGCATATAAAATATGCAATGAAACGAATACATAGATCTAATCTTTCAACATTAAATTATTATAATAAAATAGGTTTTAATTCTCTAATATTTTTTTCCAATGTTCATAAAATACAAAATAAAATACGATTAATTGATCTGATATTAAACTACTTAAACTAAATGATTTTGCAACCATACATATTATTAATATGATGCTAATTATGATAACACGAAGAAAAATTTCGACATCACGTGTGTCTTGCAGCTTATTAGTATTATAATTCAAAACAACAAATAATATAAGTGTAACAAAAAATATCAGTTAATGTTTATCACACCGTTAACTCGATAAGATAATATTTGAGATATTATGAATGATTTATTTGTATAAACAATTTAATAAGAGAAAATATCTGAGTTATAATATATTATATTAAAATTAATTGGAATTCAAATCTGAGATTCTTGATTATGAAATAAAAAATTGTAGTTATAATCATTAAAATCTTAACATTACGAAAAAACGTTCATATAAAAAAAAAGCATTTAACATGGAATATTTTGAAATAGAAAAAGTATGAATACTTAAAATTAATAATTTATTAAAAAAATTGCATATTATAAAATACAGACGATACAGACGTTTTGATTCATATAGGTACTATTGTTTATTATTAGTAGTAATAATAATTTTAAAAAAATGAAATAAAAATGTTTATTTAATTATTTTATTGTATTGTATATGACATTGAAATAAATGAAACTTTATTTGTTAGCTGAAACACCATATTTTAACCATAGAAATAAAAACACAAAAACTGATCAGAATCACAACACAGATAATAAATAAAAAATATTAATTGAAAAATTTAAAAAAAATAAATAATATTAATATTAAAATAAATATTATTAGTAGTGTTGTATACTACGGAAATCTTGTATAAAGATCCGTTTACACGTAAACAAAGTTCGCGCAAACTAATTACACGTGTAAATCAAAAAACATATAACAGCACAATTCAAAAAATGATTATGAAGACCTACACAATCCCGCCAATTTTCGGTATCATAATGTAACCGTTTATTACCCCTTAGTTACACATTATTGACAGACAAGGGCGTCGTGCCTAAACGTGATAAGGCGACTGTATAACGAATAGTCCCCACGTCATGACTCGCCAGTTCGAACCTTGCCGCAGGTGATTTCGCTCTCCAGGCGGGAGACGGCTCAATTCTTAGAAGAAGAGAAGGTACATCTAACCCTCGCTAAAATCTACTAACCAGCAGTTTAGTTTAATTAGTATTAATTGTGAACAAAAAAATTATTGTTCATATTAAAATAGATCATTTGCTTAAATCTTTTAATAAAAAAACTTTTATTGTTAAAAGATATACGAAATATAATAAAAATATTAGCTATGATTATACATCGTTACCAGTCCTAATCAGATCTAAATTAGTACGATGAATTAGAAAGACACTAAAAATACGCATAGTTTCACTAGAACAAAATTTAATATTTTTAAAATTTCGAAATGAAAAATTTACAAAACTGAAATTAGTAAACTTGAATGCAATAAGACACAGAATAAAAATAATTATAACCTAAAATTGATTACATAACAATATTAAATTATAACAAATAAAAATGTTGAGTGATTCCAATATTTTTTAATTAAAATATAGACAATTATATAAATTTCTACGACCTAAATTTGGACTAAAAAACTCTTTTGTTAAAAACTGATCGGATACCTGTATGTTAATATTTTCTTAAAATTATAGCATCTTGCACATACACATTTTTAAACTACTAAAATAAATTTAAAAAAAATCTTGAAAAAATAAACTTCAACTAATATATTATATTATGTTTTTTTATAAAATAATATAGCTGCAGTAATATATAATATTAAATTCGTTAAGTTCGTTAAAGTCGTTAAATTTGTTAAAATCGTTAACCTATTGAATGAAGTTCATGAGTCATGATGATATCAAAATCGATTTATATCTGATTATACGGACGTTAGTAAATTTATCATAAGTATGAACTTTGGAATCATTTAAAGTTTCTTGACCTAATAATATTTAATAATTTAATAACGTTATGTTTTTTTTTTTACTGAGAAACAATAGATATACGTGTGTGTATAGTTTAAACATGAAATTATTATTATGTATATTGTTATAATATGATTTATGATATGTCCAAAAAGTAAAATTGAACAATAGTCTACATAATTTGTAGTCAATTTTAGAAGCGTTTAGGCAACATGTCATAATATTTCATCGATTAAAAATGAAACATAACAATGATTAAAAAATAAATAAATATTCACATTTATAGTTATAAATTAATTATTGAACAATAATAAATAAGATATAAGATAATAGCAAATGTAACTTATCAATGTTCACATTATTTTTTTAGATTAATTCCTGAAATGTCGAAAAAATTATTCTACTGCGATCTTAGGTTATACACTATACGTTTAGAAACATTATAACTTTTTTTTAATGATAATATATATTTTGAATTTAAAACCCATGAGTTATATATTCTTCCAAAAAAATTAATACATAAAAATCAAAGATCGATTAGTTGATTATTTATAGTATAAAGATTATATCCTACAACACTTTTCGACTCAATAAAACTTAAGATATTTAAAAGAATTAACTAAGTTCAGTATTCCATTTGTATTACAAAATTTGTTTAAAAAAATTTGGCATTAAATTTGCGAAGTATAAATGATTTATTTTACTTTCGGGGTTTTCGTGTGTAAACATGAAATATTAACTCTATTCAGATAATGTTGAAAAAATTAAATAAGAATTGTTGGTAGCATTCTGTAGGTACTATAGTGCACTGGTGTATTTAAGAGAATGGCTTGGGAGTTCGGACCTCCCATTCAAAAATCCCAAATAGTTAATAATTAACAATCATAATCAGATACAAATTATATGTAGATGCAAGGTTTTATGTAGGTACTACTAACAACAAAAATGTCTGTTTTGTTGACCATTAAAAAAAAAAAAAATATATATATATATATTGCTACATTATAAGGAAAAGTGAAAATGAATATTTTTGTAATACAATTTTACATACGCATTTGATACGAAAAATAATGATTATCTAGATAGATATCTAAAACTTTAACACATAGTTGATATTCGCGATCTTGCCGCGGTGGCCGACGTCACACAACACGTTGACGCAATTCATTGTTTGATTTATCCATGTTTATGTATTTATTGTTAAGTTGGTTTTTAGTACTGCTTTGATACTGATAATAAATTATAATAATCTGTAGATTATAATGGTAAAGTCGGCTTTATGTTACGATTGTTGCTTCTACGTTTTTTTTTTTTAGTTTACTTGCGACACACGTATTGTATACGTTTTCCGTTTATTACCGTTTCGAATAAAAATATTTATTTTTTTCACGTCAGCCTATTATTAATAATTTAAAGTCGAAACTTCTCCCCATTAATAATCTATACCTATGCCTCTGCTACAGCGTCACGATAATATTATTTACATAAAGCGTATGACTACCAGAGCATAATAAATAATCTTATCTCAAATTATGAATTTATTTTAACAATAGGTGAAGTGAAAAATAAATGGGCCCAAGTGACAAATAACTACCTAAGTATTGGTAGAAGTTTTCTAAAAATATCTTTTTTTATGAGTTATTAATTTTAATTAATTAATTATTATTTCTTTTTTATGTATATAAAGTTATTTGACTATGCTAATTACGAATAATTTTATGTAAATTTGAAACTAGTTTTTTTATTACTGTCACTATTTGTAAAATATATTGTAGTTCCGACCAAAATTGTAAAACCATACAATGCCTATAGAAAAACCCACAAAAAGATTTATACTTATTATGCATATTAAACTATTGACATTTTCTGTTTTGCAGTAAAAAAAATTAAGCGATTTCTTTTTATTCGTATATTTATTGATTCCTAAAAGGTAATACATTTTTGTTTTCGTATAGGCATGGCATATCAATCGTAAATTTATTGGTATGCATAATTTATTTTTAGTGTTAAAAAGTAGTTTGGCTGTTTCTTTAATATATTTTATGCAATAATATGCATAAATATTTGCACCAATAATACGTTCTTTTAAGACCTAATGAAAAAAGTAATCCTAAAGTTATGAACATTTCCTAATCAAATTTACTAGTCTCATAGATATATTTTAACTGTTTTCGAAATAGATAAACTGTTGTTTTAACATATTTTGTACTCTAGCCAGTTTCGAAATTAAATGTATTGTATAGATAGAGGCTAAAAGTCAATACCAATTAATAATCCAATCTCAATTGAAAAAAGATACTACATTTTGGTCGTTAATCGTTATCCTATACATCATAATGTAATTATATATAAAATGCTCCCATAATATAAGTACTTTTTTCAATGCTTTTCAAATATTTTATAAATTTATACTTGCAATGCATTCAGTAGTAAAATTATTATTTTCGAATGTCAAGTATTAAAAAAATAAATACATATCAACTTGAAGAAATTTTGAAATTATCAAATTTTTTCCCGGCCTTATCTTATGGCTTTTCTTTTAGTTTAATGTCTAAATATTTTTAAATAAAGTTCATAGTTAACTAATATATATATATATATAAATTAATTAATTAATTAAAGTTTAAATATGGTTCTTTTCAGTTATTTTTGTTTTTTTATTCAAAATGTTGGTTGTCATTATTATTATAATATAATAGGTACCTAAAAGTAATGTGATGTTTATCATTTTTCTTCTTTCATTTAAAACGAGGGTCGATCGAAAAATGTTTCATGCATGTATTTACTTAAAAGGACGATTACAAATGCAAGATGCAACAACTTACGATAATAATAAAATATTCATTATAATAAAAAGTTATTCCTTTCTTAAGAACTCGTCATCCTAATATATACATTATTATTATAACCAAGAAGACGTTTTAAATATATTCGTACAAAAAAAAAATAATAATAATAATATATACATAACTATTAAATTTGAAACGAATTGAGTAAACTCTTACCCATAAATTATTGTTTTATATTTATACCATGAGTAAAAACTTGTTAACAATACGATACGACATTAATGGGGCATGCGTTTCCTACGGTTCGCGGTCGCCTTACAGCCTATATAGAAATTTAAAAAAACTGGTTTTTATAATCCTGATCTTGCCCGTATCAGAATATATTTAGTTGTATATTGTATACAGTTTTAGTAGTATTTTTTAAATTAAAATGCATATCCATGCAACGCGACGACAAAATAGCCATAATCCTTTTAAAAACTTGTATTCATTATTTATGATTATTATTCGATGCACAAAGCACGGTTCCATACCGTATATCCATATAAATGAGAGGAATATGATTTAAACATTTTAAATTGATGAATATACTAGCAGGTACCAATGCAGGTGAAATATTATCCCATACATTTTGTGAAATTATAACATTCATATAATTAGCAGTTAAATAATGATTTTAATAAATTAAATAAAACAATTACTTTTTAAATAACAAAATACTTGTTTTTCCATTTTTAGTAGAGTAAAAATTACTACCATTGAAAATACTTCATATCTTTGATCATCAATATTTCATTAGAAAAAACTTTAGTTCACAATATTATTGTTAAACTGCAGAATATTATTACTATTTTGCGATATAAATGGTAAAGTATAAAAAATAAAAATGTATCTTCATACTATTTTTAGATTCGTCCCTGAGCTCTGATATGATAAACATTTAAAATTGACAGTGAATTAAAACGGTGGAATGGTGTTTGTAGTCATTACATTGAACAAAGAAATATGGCTACATTGAAATTCCTTAAACGACAACGTGTGTTTTGTTAGTTGAAAAGGATCCTGAATCACCATACCTCTCCCTACCTTTCTCGCACACCCCATTATCACCCTCAAACCTACCCAAGATCAAAATCATGTACGTTAAAATATATTATTCCCACGCCTATCCAACAAATATTTTTATATTATAAAATACACGCGTACGGTAAAAAAATATTTAATGAGATATATAGTAAGCAGACTGGTAGGTAGGCAGGTGCATTAACAAATATGTACGTGAGATGGGATAATGTATTAGATTGTCGGAATACAGAGACCCTAACTGAATTCCATGTACGTTAGTCGATGGTTTTCACAACTAAAAGATCTTAGTCGAAAATGTCACGGATTACTACTATACTACACACATTGAAACAACGTAAAACGGGGGAAAAAATCTTATTTCTATTGAAATATATAACATTACACTAGATAAATATGAATATTTCACGCATTACATTCACTACTTTTTATTACCCATAATACACGTTTTATTATTATTTTATTCGTTATTCATTAGTGTATACAATAATGATATAATATTATATTAATGTACTATTCAACAAGTTTTACAAGTTATATATATATAATCCACAAGTCGTAAAACATTTGTAATAAAAATAATTGCTCCTAGATAAATTTTTCCATTTTTGTGATACCTAATTTTGTGTTTTATATTGTCTGTTAGATTTTATTATACTATTATAATATCAACGTACGTTATTGAATCATCTCGGTATGAATAAATAATAAATTTAACTTGTCATAATGCACCATTCATTTTATATTATAAACAATACATTGTTGACGTCGAATAAACGATATTTAAAATAATAATAGAAATTCGTGTTACGATTTAGAAGTATCAAGTTCAACTGGACCGTAATATAATGGTATTATATGGTATTGTAAATAGGTAGTAAAAAATATAAAAACTATTGGAATGTTGTGACTTACACGCAATGACTATGTTTTTATATTGAAAATGATGAAATTAAGTAAAATAATATGATTGAAAATAAATTATAATTCATAAATCACGAATTTGGTAATGTTTTTGTACTACATAATACATTATAGTGCAAAATCTGATTAATCTATATATTCGAATTTTCTATGCAATAATCAAACAAAATAATTTTTATAAGCAGATAGCATGCTGGACGAAGAAATCATGTTAGATAAACTATTGAACCGGTATAGGTACCATATTTTCTATGACCTAAATGTGTTAACTGAAATTTATATGTTAATTTACTCTCTAATTATAATACATAAAAGCATTATGCTAATTAATAAATATTATTCATCACTGAAAAACAATGTATAATATTTAATATCAATAATTATAATAATGAGAAAAATCAACAGCTTATATATTACGTTTTCTCGGATCAAAAAATGTCAACAAACCTTCGGAAAAGGTAGAAGGGGGGATGCATGAATTGCGGTCTTCATTTGAATACATAATTATATAGTTTTTATGCATGTCATGACCGCCATCGACGGAGTTAGTTGTTGTCGATCCGAAACTGCGAAACCGAACCGTCACCGGATCGAACGCGGTACGACGTGTAATACGTGTTAAACGATGGGACATAGTGCACACAATAAGAGTCGACAACAATACAACATAATTCATTATGCGACAGGACAGTATACGGCGCAGTAAAACCATTGTAGCAGCGCTGCGTGTACCGCGATACGTCTTATGATATACGAGTAGACACGTAATACAGATATTATGCTGCGCGCGTGAACTCGGCGCGTTCGCGTGCATTGTGTACGTGTTACAACTGTCCAATTGTTTTTCGGCTAATCATTGCGGGTCGGCTAGTTCCATTTCTACCTAGTTTATCGGGACGGAAAGCCAGATGGAGTGTTGTTCTGATCGGACACGGGTGTCGAAATATTATCTATTCGCGTGTCCCGCATACACATCGACCCTCTATGAACCGCAAACGTCCAACCCCGTGCGAAACTGCCCACTCGGAACGCGCCCGATGTATTCGAAACGCCCACGCACTAGGAACGTGTGGTGTAATTGTCGTACATCGTTTTACACGATATCACACTATCGGCTGCTATTCGTCGCTATGTTCACATGAAGAGCGTTAAACGCGCGTATAAAACTCCTATATACTACTATGCGCGTTCAATGCAGTGGTAACGCAAATATCTACGCGCGTTAGAACATCTCATAATATTTCATAGATATGCATTGATGCGTTTAGTTGCAACACTATGCGATAGATCTCTGTTAACATTTTTATTTACATTGTAGTTCCCCAATATTTTTTTTCTTCGTATACAAAAATAGATCACATGGATTTCAATACGTGGACACGGAGAGGCGTACTAACCTATAGTAGGTCGGTTTCATAAAATAAGATGAACCCAATATTCTTTATTTCACTACCTACAACGCTATAGCTTCTACAATGTCCATCGTCTTCGACGGAACACAAAGTTCGACTGACTAGTTTGTGAGCCCGTAAAATCTGTAATGCACGTGAACAATAACTAGAAAAAGCGCATTTAACGCGTACGTCATGCGAACCTAGCCTAATCGCTGTTGGTCGTCCCGACGATGGCGGCTGACCGAGACGACGAGTGACGCGCGACAACGCGTGTTCGTTCAGCACCGATGCGTTTAACACGGCATTGCGATGATATGTTTGCGATTATACGTGTGGGGCGCGCGCGTGCAATTGTCGTGCGTCCCGCGAATACGAGTGCAGTACGCGATGGGTTCGTCGTCTACGTCTGCTGCACTAAACGAAGCCGAACTTGCGGCTGAACGCGGTCCGCGATACGATATTATCTCGTGACGACCGCGCGGTCAACGCGGCTCCGCAACGCTCTACCCCAGGCCCGGGTTCGTCCGCGGGATCACTTGGCGTTCACGCCGAGCTCATTAGTCGTTGGTTTAACGGCCGCGGTGCTCATTGAATGTATCAACCGCGCGGCATTGGCGTGACCTTAACACACATACACGTGTACGATTTTGCCGATAATTATTTTATTTTATTTTTTCATTGCTCCCCACCACCACCATCTCCTCGTGCGACCGCCCCACACGTACTGCGTCCGCCGCGGTGGTCCAACGCGCGTACCTACAACAATGCGCGCTCCGCACCGCGTTATAGTATTGTGTACCGACCGACCGCGGCTCATTAATTATTAATAACGCGAACCGAACGGCGGCGGCGGTAATCATTATACCCGTCGCGGCTAGACGTTCGTCCGCGTTCACTCTTACTCGCAAATTATAACCGGTACACATTGCGATTATTAGTTTACCGGTACGGGCACAACAATAACCGCGTGTCCTGTCGTGCACCTGAGCAACTGACCAATTGATTATAACACACGCATCCGCGTTACAACAACTACACTGTATCGTTATATTTATTGTTCCCAAACATCGATTTCGATACAAATTGATTTCGGACACGATCCACGGGCTTGTTAGCTCCAAAGGGACAAACGTGGAATCGACAGTATATTTTTGCAGACGGATACAACGAGAAACTCGAATACGCTAGTAAACCGAACATTTCGATAGTTATTTTTATCAGCGAAAGCTAAGGACGCGATAACGGGTGATTGTCGGCTTTCACTGTTAGGGCTGGCTTCTGATTGCGGATGGAGAGGGGTTGTTTGGTTCGCTACATCAACTTTGTGGTGTCCGATCAAAGTCCATGCGTAACAGACGGTCAATAGTATTTCGTCGTCTAAGGCAGCAGTGTACAACCTTTATTAATCCAAATCCCTGGAATGAATTTATTTCGATAAAGCGATCCGACCCCTCTTCCTACCAACATCGATCTACACAAACCTTTTTTCATATAAATTAAATCGCTAATTTTAGACAATTTTAATTTAATTAATCTAATACATAAAAAAAAACCCAATATTTGAGTTTTATAAAATCTAAAATATCAAGTTATATTGATAGAAGCCGGTGTTTTGTTACTGGTTGCGAAGCCGCAAAAGTAACATCGCTGGTATAACAAAAATATACGTAATTCAACATGCTATTAACGTTTAATATATAAAAACGAAAGTGGAATCTACTTAAAACGTTACATACAGCACTCGACATTAGAAAATATCTTAACTCTTTGGCGACGTATTGATTAATCAACGGTAGTAAAGAAAAATAAATAAATAAATTAGTTTTTCTAAATATATTTACACAATATGCTAGATAAGTACAAGGTATTTGGTTAACGTTTTGATAAAAAACTACTTCTATAATTACAGTTTCTGGAAAATTGTTTAAGCTTAAATTGAACAAGAAGAGATATTATTACCATTGATTTTTTTGATTTGACAAATATTTAACTTTTATAATAATAATATAGTAATATGTATCTAAAGGCTTTTGAACTAGGATGTATGAACTAGAAATATTCGTATTTTATATACTTTAGTGGCGTCACCGAAATATTAAATCCTAATGATCATTAATTCTATATCAAACAAGGTTCTTAAAATAAAATTTGATCTTGGAAATGAACATTTTGCCTTTATCTAATTGAAATTTCATCATAGCTGTAAAGTATTTATTATAATTATTATTGTGCCGCGGGCGTATAATTTACAATAATAGTAATCGTGGCGTTACTGTAGGCATTGAGCGCGCGTGCGACTGTTGGAATCTTACGACGTTCCCGCCAGTCGCGTATTACACAAATATCATAATATGCGACTCTTATACCTAATTACGTACAAAACAATGTATTTTTTTATGCTTGCATTATGGTCGCATTGTGAAATTGTGCATAATATATAATAAAGTGCGCATGTAAGTAAGTAGCCGTTTATGACGGCGATAATAATTGACGTTTTATTAACGAACGTAAAACAATTTACTTGGTTCGTATGACAACATTGTCATTATATCATTATATGTTGTACCTAACCATAATATTTTTAAAAGTGGGTAATTGTTTAAGTCATGAAAATAATAACCATAATAATAATAATTGTCTCCGAAAATCTTCTTCAGAACATTACGAGTATAAAAATCGACAACAACAATGCGCCATATAATAATATTTCATATTAAAGAGGTCGTAGGTAAGTTCGTAAAAATAATTTAACATAATAAAACCGTTTTACTAATTATCGTCTGCTATTAAACACATGTATAATATTACTTTTTTGATGAATAATTATTTCAAAATACAAAGATGTATTGAACTATTTTCCGCATCGACTTTATTAACATTTTTTAAATATTATTGAACAAAATATTACTTTCATTTTTATCATGATTTTAATATATGAAATAAAATTAATCATAATTAAAAAGATTTAAAGTCCGATTTCAAAAGGTGAACGAGTCAGCATTTCCTCCTAAAAGCGTACACAGATAAGATAGTTATACCTAGTTCTACTATAAAGAATATGTGTTTCATCAAATAGGAAATAAAGTCCTCATTATATTATATAACACGAATAAAATATTTCAATAATTTTATTTATTACATTTTAATTGTACTTTATATTTTATTTAAATAATTTTTAAGTAAAATATAAAAAGTAGTTATTTATAATTTATCCAACAGTTTGATTTTTTTAAATAATTTATTAAAAAAAAAAACATTTTTTATTATTAGTATAATACTATAATACAGAAAAAACATTTAATGCTGTATTTGCTCCTAAATTACGGTTCAACAAATTTAAGTACCTACTGATCATTTTAGATGAAATTTAAACAAACATATTTGACGACAAATTTGATAAAAATAAATTATTAACTTTTTATACATGTTTTAAATAATTTTTTACTGATTTTTATTTTAATCAATGTACATCATATAAAATACTAATAAATTCTTATATTTATTAAAATTCTGTAATACGCGATTTATTAAATACATAAGTACTTATATATTTATACATTTTTCAGATTAGTGTATAATTTACAAACTCTATATCAAAATTAATACTCAAACAAAAAACCTAGTATATGCAAGAATAAAATCATAGAATTGAATAACTCTATAACAACACATTTATAGTGATTATTAGGAGATTTTGTAAATTTTTGTATTTATATTAAAATAAATTAGTTTAATGAAAATCATATGAAATATTTAGTTACGAATTATATCATTTCACTCTACCATTTGGAACACTTTCATATAATTTAGTTGACAATTATTACAGTGACAAAACAAATTCATATTTACAATAGCTATTACTATTTTCCAATTTATATTCTATCTACTTAAAGTAATAATTCAATTTCATTGCATAAAAAATAATCTATCCAATATACTGCAATGCTCTAGTGTGGCATTATTATAATAAATTTATATTTCAACAAACATATTATAAACTCGATTTATTTTTTCGTAATCTTTACGGTTTATGTATAGATAGAAAAAAATTCTGTAAATATTTGATGTAAAAGATAAAATTTAGTCGGTCTTTTTTAACATTATAAAATGTATGTAAAACGTAAGATTAATATTCAATGCATTAATGAAAAATCTGGAGGACGTAGTATTCGAATTGTTTATTTGAAAGTTTTTATTTTATAATAATAAAAATGCATTTTTGCTCGCTGTGCGCGGTCGTCGACTGTACAAGCTAGTGAAAACGATACGACTGAACGGAGAAGAAAACGATAAATCAGTCATAGCGTTTCACCGTAGTAAATTATAATAATTCTGACGATAATCACATACACAATAACTGCTGTGGCGCCCAATCACCCAATAGTAATCGAATAACGATTACTGTATTATATTTTCATAAAATAATCGGATATAGCACACGTACACATAAGAGATAATACATATGTTGTATTATGTGCGAGTCTATATAATACACTGTGTATGTTTATTGTATATTTGCGTGTATGCGTGTGTGTGTGTGTGTGTACGCGCAGAGAAATCCGTTCAGTCGACTCCCCACAGACTAAGCGCCGTTGCCGTCGCCGGTGCTTCCAAATTTCATTATTATTACCGGTCGACGACTTAAACTTCGCAGCCCGTATCCACATTTCATTATTGCGCAGTAGAACTTAGCTTGTGTCTAAATCGATTTTATATTTGTTCATTTCCCCGTTCTATTGCAGGCCTACACTCTCTAGGACCTCGGTCAATGTACAATATATGAAACGATAATCGACGTCCGCATACATTCTTGTCCATATACAATATTATTAACTGTGCTATCGTGCTTGTTGAAAATACGAGTCGTAACAATATTCGAACGTATGGTTTTTTCCTCGATTTCAAATCCAAACGCTACGCAATAGCGAACCAGGAAATGGTTGAACGCGAACCGCCGCTTGTAGTCGTATAATGACTGTGGTTGAAAAAAGTAAATAAATATAAGAAAAAGAACCATCACGTTACGTTTCAAATATTGTGTTCGAAATATTCTTCACACTATACCCCCGCCTCCATGCCTACCGATCTGTTCGACAATCATTGTTATTATCACGCTATTATCATCTTAACGTATTATAATACGCGTACCTATTAAGTAACGACGTATAAATAAAAAAAATATATCACGTAAAAAAAATGATCGAATAAATAACATATACCTACGTGCATATTATGTTCACTGCACAATATTACGCTACATTGTTGTAATAATAATAAAAATGAAAATAATAAACGTTCTACGTATACATCGTGTGTGCATGCCTGGTCGTTTGCATGCTTGCGTGTAAACCCGTTCGCCCTCGCTATGCGGTAGCGACGATCGTTCATTGTTTATATAGGTATTGCCGTAGTCATTTTTGTACCTACATAATATTATAATACACGCGGAAACCCAGTTTTATTTTTTCATTGATGGTTTTATTTTATTTTTTCACTTTTATTTGACTTTTAATGTTTATAATTATTTTTTTTTTTTACGTGTATAATTTGTTTTTTATTATAATAACACATAAACGCAGTGGCGACAATCACTTGTTTGGGCGGTTGAGCGAGGGCACGCGCGAGCCCGCTGGACCGCAACGGCAGTCGGTAAACATTGTACGTAGTTTGTATGACCGCTACTACGTCTTACCATTTTACCAGTATATCATACTCCGTACAGTTTCGCCTTGGCCCGTCGGCGAGGACATTTTTGCCGGTCACCGACGTAGCCACGGCCAAGAAGTTGTACCGAACATATATATACATTATTATTATTATTATTATTATTATCATTTTTATCATTATTATTTAATATTGCACGCGGCGCGTATAGGCTGTCGTCGTTTATGTAGCCACATGTGTATACCTAGCTATTACGCGGCCATTATATATACTTGGTGTTATTATTATTATTATTATTATTATTATTATTATTATTATTACGATTACCATTATGTCGACGACGATTATTATTATAGTCTCGTTATCGACTACAACAGTCGCCCTTCGGCCGCGGCTGATGAAAAAACCGCGAAATCTCAGTAATAATGACAAATAATAATAGGACTCCGATGGTGGTGGTGCGAATAATAAAAAACACACGTATAAAATATAATAATAATAATAACGTCGATATTGGGCGCACCTACGTGGTTGCAGTGTCGAATATATCTCGACAACTTTCGCACGTATATCACTTATCGGTTTTAAGTTTTTTTTTTCTCTATCTCCGCCATTGCCATTATCATGAATTATTAAAATGATTACCATCAAGCCGGTTCACACGTGCATTTCGTACGTATATATGTAACAATTGCGTTGTATCATAATATTATGGATAGCAGTAATAGTATAAATATAACGCCGAAATCAAAGATACGATGGCTACACCGAACAGTGATAGATATTTCTTTCGACTCCAACAGATGTATGCCGAAAATAATTGACGGGAAAAAAAACTCGTTTACATGCACACGGTGTTGATTATTCCACCACCTAGGCACATGTAGATTGACGACGAATTCGGACGGCTGTCTATTCAGATTTTTTCATTAATAATAACATACACTGCACGCACGATGCTTACTTGACAGTGATAATATACGATAATTAATTGTATTGTATAATACAAATATATGGAGTAGTAACCACCCATGTGTGTTTGTGATTTGGTGTGTGTGTGTGTGTGAGTGAGAGCGAGTGTGTGTGTATGCAACAGGTTACTGCCACTGACTATATGCACACTCACGAAATACGCACGCCCTAAAACGTCAAACGGAGAATTTCGTAAAGGTCAAAACTTCGATCGTCAAAAAAATCATTATGTTATACGCGCTTATCGTATAGAATATAGATAGACATCTTGGTAATTACTAATTAGTGTCTATAAAGAATTGAAAAAAAAATTATTATTCTTTGTCTGCAATGGTTTTTGTTCATGTTTAAATCGCGTATTGAAAACAAAATATTCGTAGGTTAAGTAAGGATTGCATACAAATATTCCGAGCGTACACTTATAGAACACCGAAATCAAAAATTAACGAACAAATTATTATTTGTTTGCTACAATCTCAGAATTTCTAGGACCTAATAACGAATTTGACCGAACGCAGTGATGTATACGAATGTTAATGTTATTAAGCTGGGCGGACGCACGTTATATCTACATATTGCATGGGTGCGTGTACCGAAATCGACATAGGCGCATGAAGCAACTAACAGCAACAAATATTAGAAACACGATTGCTGCAGCCTCTACCAATACGTAATAGTTGTTTTCTCTTCACACAGTTTATGCCTATAGTCGTTTTTTGGCGCCACTGTTTCGGCGAGTCTAAAGTCATCCAAGAAGCAAAGGTAATTCGTTGTGGGATCACGATGAAATAACTATCGTAGTTATAACCAATAGGTATACGAAATATTAAAAAAAATTGCACAATGCACCACGTATCTTTTTATAGTAACGCATGTGCATAATTATAAGTTCATATATATAGATATATAGATATATGTAAACAAAAAATACAGGTCGAGGCCCATCGAAAATCACCTAACTTTTACACCACACGCATATACACAGAGTCAACCACATGACATAAATAATATTCATAATTTAATTGAGCGAACATCTAAATAACAACTTTGACGAAAAACGCCTATAGATTTACATCACACGCACTTAATATGACAACGATAAACGTCGGCGGCGACAATTTTATACGAACAACGAAAATGGACAATAAATTTACATCATTGCGCGCAACAATACATAATAATAATAATATATATACAAAAATGTGTGATAAATCAGTGACATATATCACACATACATGATGATGATGTTTACAGTAGGTTCGAAGTCTATATAGTAAACGTGTGTACAGACGAAACTATTATAATCGTCTTCGAGCATCTATATCGCTCGTAACCGATGAAGGACGAACCTTTTATTTTAATTTTAATTATTATTTTAGCGCAAGGCTTGATGAGTGTATTACACTTATAATAATCCATCGGTTTATTCCTATCGGCATCTTGTTTTATTCTCATCCCCGATTATATTTTCGTCATATGCGACGTGTACATATATGTCATATATGATACAGATGCTTTCGAACGTACAATACAAAAATCTGATACATATATATATATATGTATATATTTAAAACTTTTAGCTATTGTTGGTCCTTTAAATATAAAAAGAAAGTGAGAGAGAGAGTGTGTGCTTTTACGACCTCGAATTTTTGAGTCGCATAGCAAGAGACAAACAAAAACACATGAAAATCACGATTGATAGGAAATTTAAAAAAAATGCATACCTTCAGCTGGTGGTGGTGATAAAGCTAACGGTGCGACACGTGGTGCGACGGTTTATCTTTATTCGGCGCAATCGTCACGCTACCGCTGTTCGCCTCTTCTGTGCGGCGACGCCGTAGTACAGCGGCTGCTGCTGCTGCTTTCCGCGGTACGTAGACGCGTCGTCGTCGTCTTCGTCGCCGTCGCCGACGACTTTCGTTATTCTTAAGACGGTCGCGGCGGACGCTATTTTACTGCTATTGAACGTCTCGTGCTGCTCGCTCTGAACCGAAAGCTCCCGATGATCGTATACTATAGAGTACTGCTGCGCTGTGCACACATTCGGCTGCTGCTCTATCACTACAACCACTTGCGAGATAGTGCGTGCACTATAAATATATAGCGACAAGACCGTGGACGAGCTGGAGTGCCGTATATTTGGCGATGGTGATGGCTATGACGGCCAGCGGTGGAGGTGGTGGATATGATGGAAACGTTTGAGGTGGTGGTGGTGGTGGTATTTGTTTAGTGGCGGTTGATAGTGGTGGTGGTTGTGGTGGTGGTTATGGTGCAGGCGGTGACGGTGTACGCACGACGGCTGCTGCGACTGCAATGCGGTTGCGACTATAATAAATGTGCGTGCCCGCGGAATGAATGAATAAGCGACCAAAACAGATATATGGAGCTGCTAGATATGATCTATTCGTGAGTGTGCGTGCGTGTGTGTGTGTGTGTGTTTGCATGCGTGTGCGCGAGCATGTGTGCATGTGTGCGTGATTGTGCATATACGCGCAGCGGCACCGGCGAATCGACGAGTCGGAAGGACTTTCGTGTCGACAAGCCAGAAGACCGCATGCACAGCGATGGTGGTGGTGGTGCTGGTCGTACAGGTAGTAGTGGTGGCGACGGCGGCGGCGGTCACCGATGACCATGGTGACGGCCGGTCGCCATAGTGCCTATGCCGCCACCGCCGCTGGTAGAACCCATTAGAATTTAGTCACCGCAACACTCTGCACCGCGAACACCTCTTACACGATCGTTGCACGTATCGCGCCCGCGCGCACGAAACCAATAATGCAATGCGCGTACGTTGCCGCAACAACGATAATCGCTCAATATTGTTACGCCTACGCGAATAACTACCACCGCGATGTAACCACGCGTACACACAACCCGCCCCCGTCCCGTGTACGCATGTGTAGACGAATGCGTTGGACGATTTTTTACTCTTAATACTCGTATATACGTATGCATGTATAAATACGCGTATTTTCGCTAACCGAATTCAGACAGACAGCGTTCAAGAGAGACCGTAATTACTGCAACGATTATAATATTATTATAATTGACCGGCCGAACGTGTACTGACCCAGTGACACACGCGCGCGCGCGCTTTCGGAGCGGCGGCGATAAGAGTTTCCACATTAATATGAATTACGACGGTCGCGCGATAACGTCCGTAGTCCGCCACTCGTTTGTCCACTGCACGTCTCGTATTCCGCTGCAATGTTGCGCGTACGGATACTGTACACCGCGGTCCGCGAAGCGATAACGCCGGCGCCACATGGGTTTACCGCGCGTGCTCCGTACCAATGATTATTATTATTATAAACACTTAATAATCACTATCGCGGGATACTTTCAGTATGGCAAGCGAGAAAAGCCTAGAACAATTGATATTTTGGTACACATTTTACCATACACAATTACATAACATCGATCGTATATGCCCTTGTAAATCGCGATCAACCTTACATAACAAATAAAACATAAGAATTTTATAGATTACGGTTCACTTTTGTTTTTTTATCCATACCTTAAGTATCGTTTTGTTTGTTTTTGTTCTCAACCGGTTAACCGGTTCATCGGGGTACCTACACTGTTCAATTGTGTTACTATAAAGTACTCAACGGTGTTCGCACCATCTACTATACTACGAGTCTATCATCCGTGTCCTACCAACGATGGTTCGCGTGAATGTTATACTGTCGTAAAAATTTCTTTTAAAAGCATTATACGATCAATGTATGACAGTTGGATTCTGCTAGCGAACGGTTTGTCAGAACCGAAATCGAACTGCATGCGCACGGCTCTAAGTTGCGCATTCGATAGTCGACGGTACTATCGGCACTAAGATAAAGAGCCGACAACTTGTAGGCATAGGTGGTCACCGGTCACAAATCACGGTGAGGTTAGTACAGTGAAGCACAAAATTTGTGCTTTTATACTACTATCATTCGTACGAAACGATCGTTTGACACGTACGCGTCGCACCACCATTTGTGAAACATACCAACACTACCGTATATAGCGACGGATATACCTATGCCGCGGTGTCCACGGTAACGGGTATGCATGGTTTGCACAAATTCCAACATTTTTCGTGAACATTATTTCCGGGGACATCGACTGTTGCCCGAGGTTCGGACGACCCCGCGCAATGGCCCGTGTACGTGAAAACTATCTAATATATCTTATGCGTGCGCAGATCGGATTAGTGGGAAAAACGTGCCGGACGTCGCGCCGGGTATGGTGACCGGCCGGACGACCGTGGCGGCCGAAAGTCTGCCGGACACCGGTGGCCGCGACCGTCAACGCGATTATGATATTATTATATTTGTATGCATACTTTTGCCACGGACATCGCGTCCCTGATCCACGCGTAGCGCACACGAAATTAACGACGAGATAAAAAAAAAAAAACGCGTGCGTACGCGTACGATATTTTGGTGTAAGTGCTCGTGATCGCGGTTTGTTATTACCATCCGCGAGCACACGTTTCGACCAGTCGCCAGTTTTTCGTTCAACTTTTATTTATTTTTTCGTTATTATTATTTTTTGTTCGCCCGCCGCTGTACAACAATATTACATTACATACGCTCAATGTGATGAACGATAGCTACACCGCGGCGCATGAAAACCACGCGCGCAACATTCGATCAATTACACCGGTATTGCGATCGTACAATTACGCGCAACGGTCGGTATTTTATTTTTTCGCGGTAAGCGACGCGACGTTTAGCATTGACCCCATCGCAAGCATACGCGTACCCCGTAAACAATCTCACGGCCGCCGCCGCAGTTTGCACGACGCACCGCGCTCGGATTACGTAACAATATTGGGATGCTCTACATGCGCGTCAACTCGGTGCCCGCCGACGCGAGTGGATACACGATTGTGCGTGCTCTGCGTTGCCGCGCCCGGACACCGAATGATTTTTTTCCCTGTTAGGGTTCCGATTCGCCGACTACGGTCGTAGCAACACGCTCAGCCGCCGGCCCACGGTTACCTTGGCAAGGACGTGCCGCCGCTGCCACTGCCTTGCAAACACGTTCGTCCGCTCGTGCACCACAGTTTACGTCGCGTGAATTCGTTTTAAATTTAATAAATACATTCCGTACGTACACCGTATGTAACCCGTCGTCCTTTTCTCGCTCGCCGTCTCACTGCCCCGCTCTCTCTTTCACCGTATCTCTTTCTCTCTCTCTCTCACTCTTACTCTCACTACATCGCGTATTACAATACTGCATCCGGTATTATTATTATCGTTTTAATTTATGTACTCATGCGTGCACACATAATATGTGCATTGCACCTCGCGCCCGTGAATGATTGTTCGTCGCAAATCGGCCGTCACTGAAAATTGTTGTTTTATACCTGTGCGTGTATGTGTGCACCGCTATAAAGGGCTGTTGTGCACTACGGGATTGCACCGCTGCTGCCGACGCGGTGGTGATACTTTTTATGTGCACGTAACGTGACATCCACACACGAATGAATATATAATATATGAATATACAGACTAAGTCTTGATAATCCAACACATATGTGATCAGAGTACTACCGAATGATCACAAAAAAAAAATTAAAAAGATTAAATCAAGAAATTTTAAAATAAATCGGGTAAAAATATCATTTATTTATTGGTTTATTAAATTACATTTAAACATTGCATTTGCAAACGTCGGGTTGATATAACCATTACCACCGACAAGTTTTTAATTCTGGCCACTATATTCCAACAAAATCATCTTAAATAAAATTATAGCGGTTTGTGGTAAAAGCCTGTTGGATTATCAAGACCATACTGTAATACTGTAACTAGAATTTTGCAAAATGGGTGGTTGCCAAAGGCGCAGCAAAGTAAAGGGGTACGTTTGAATTAAATTAAAATTGATTTTTTTCATAGAAAATAAATGTTAAAATAAAATTAATCAAAGGTGCCGCGAAGGATAGTTACGGTGTGTGTGTGTATAACAAACCTAATACACCTAATGTAGCGTAATAATTGATGACCATGCGTTCGATACGCGGGGTAGACGACCGTAATGATAATTGGTACACAATAATGAAGAAATAGAAGGGTTTTTGAAAATAACAATAATAACGTTTAATCTCGTTACATCTAGCTACGACGTACGACGCGCTGGCAACACTATTATAATCCATCTGTACGAAACTCATCGTGTACAACTGTAGATCGTCAACAGCGATTTCAACTCGAATCCTCGGTTTTAAGGATTGTACGTTTTTTAATTTTACATTTAAAACGAAATTGCAGTTGCAATGATTGATTATCTTGTATAGACGTTTTATATATAATAATACGAAAACGTTATTTTGTTGCATTATTCATGAATTAACCATAACTCATAGTAAGTTGAAATGATAGGAAGTATGTAAAAAAGTGTTATGCATTTATACCTATCTTCTATTCCATAAACATTAAACGAATGACACTTGGACATGGTTTGTACATTAGGCAAAATGTACCCGGATCGATTTTTTATAGTTTTTATCGTACACCAATCGAAATATTTGACATGATTAGTAACTGTGCTGAGAAACAGAAATTATCTAAACAATTCCAATTAGTGACAACCCAAGATGCAATTTTAATGAAGTATCTATATTCTACTATAAAAATATGTCTAAAACCATTATATAATATACTACAATTCGAAACATTTTAATAAAAATAAATTCAATAAAATTTGGAACTAAACATATAGGTAGTATTTATGTATCAAAATTATTCTACACTACATAAATAACTATATTATTTAATGAAATACCAAAGTGCACACAACGTACATATATATAATTTACATAGGTACTTCAGAAATATTTTAAAACGCCCAATAAAGCACTCAATATTTATTAGAAATGTACTTTTCAGTATTGTTAAAAAAAAAAAAAAACAATAGTAAATATCAAATGATTAATCATTATTTCTAAATAAAAGAACACCAAATTCGTTCTCGAATTAATTTGTAGCAACTGAAAGAGCAATCTATTTCAGTAGACATAAAAGTAACAAGTTACATATATTTATTATTAGCTGTTTCCAGATTATTGGTGTTATATAGAAAATATTTTTAATCAATTAACAGTTATGCTATATGATGTAATAAATATTATTGTATGATTACCTATTTCAATTTATTTGATGTTTGCTAATTTTCTGTTATTATAGAGATTGTATTTCAACAACAAATAAACGTTAAATACAGATTGAATAAATAACCAATATATTAACATCAAATTTTTTAAAAGATATATATCTAATTCCAATATATTTAATTTTATTCAGTATTTTGAAACCTGTTTAATGCATTTCAAACTTGTAAAATTATACTTAGAAAAGTAAATGCATAAAAATCTTAAGCCTATAATAATAACCAAATAATATTATGCATGCAAGTATTTAATGCAGCTATGTATTTTATCAACCACACATCACTATTTCTTATTTGTTATGCCCTGCTATACCTAATGGATGTTGGGTATATATATGTTTATTACATTTTTTATATCCATAACCGATGATAATTAAGCGTTCAAAATCAACTTTTTTTATATACAATAAACATTAATGATAAAAAGCAGTTTATTCAATATCAAGTGTTTAATGTAGAACACATTTGAAGGACAATTGTTTATTTCATAATGTCGAATTTTTTTTTAGTATTGACTACATCACAAGAATTATAAAAACGTCATTCAGATCATTTTTGATGCCAAAAATATATTATTAATAATAACAATAAAATTCGATAAATTTGATAATATCTACAATAACTTCGATTTAACAGTTAATTATAACTATAGTTATAAATAATTACAACAAAAAAATGTATTTAATAAAATCGATTTTTTATTAAATAAGTAATAAAATAATACCTATTTTTAAAATACTTTTTTTTTACTTTTCTTACAGATTTATATTTACATTTAGGACATTTAGAACAGTCAATTTATAAATGTATGTATATATAAATGTAATAATAATAACAATAATAACAATAATAAAACCATGTGATATCTAAGATTTACCTATGTCCTATGTCATACCTTATTAATCATTTCGTACTTATTACTTAATAATTACTTTCTATTAGTACTAATAAATTTTTATTAATTTACTTACCGGATGTTAGTTGTCACGAATCTTTTCCATAATTTTTGGTTTTTGTGCTTATATTTAATTCTTGCTTCTCTAACGTAAATTTCTTAGACATGAAGATGTATAAATATTTTTCAATACATTTGTTGTACATAAGTATATTTTTGTTTACTTTGATACTTTTAATGAAAACTATTACACAAAAAATCTCCATTTTAATTCATAAAAATCATATATTATATTTTCCGTGTACTTACTTAAATTTATAAAAATTATAACTAATTAGTAAATGACTGCGGTTTATAGTCAATGAATTAGTTACTTCTGACATTACTGAATTTAAAGTAAACTTTTAATACGACGATCACAAATAACTAAATGTCTTTTGTACACAATACCATAACTATAATTTAATTAACCGATAATATTGATATGGTTTTCATTTTATTCAAAACTAGTTTATATATTAGCTATTTAAAATGTTTGTTGATAAGACGGTACAAAAATAATTCTAGTGCATTTACGTTAAAACCTTTTTCAAGATTACCAATCTACTGATACTCATTATAATATATATGAGACTAAATGGTTCTATTTAATTTTTCTGTTATTTGACACATTTTATTTACGTCCCACTTAAATCGTCTCTTATATTCAGCTCTTTGATATATTTTTTGATTAAATCACATTTGTGTATAACCGAAGACCAAAGTTAATTTTGCCCAATAAATTCAAAGTAATTTTCATATTACAATTATGTCTTATAGTATTGAGCTAAAAATGGAATGTCAACTGCTCTAATTTTTTTCAAATTACTTGTTAAGTAGTAATAACATTGAATTTCTATAATCGTCTAAATATTCGAATAACGAATTCAAATTGATGTTATTTTAATATTTTATTACTCATATATAATTAGTATTATAGTTATTTTTGTTAAAAATTATACAATTACAATAGTAATTGGTAAGCCATAGTATCATTATTATTATTAAATTCAAACACCGAATCTCGAGACATATATTTGTTATTATAAACAAACTGCAAAGTCATTTTCAAATTTTAAATATATTGGCTTCATCTATATAAAGTAAACACATTCAATTTATAATCAAAAGATTCAACCATAGTATTTTAATATTAGTGCATATTCCTCAAGGTGTAGAAAAAAATCGGTTTTTATTATTATTATTTTTCATTATTTTTTTTTTTTCACAAACACAATAGAGTAATAGGATTATGTTTGTGTAACAATAACAAAAAGTTGTCTGGAAAGAAACAAAAATTGGGTGGGTTATTGAGGCCGAGTATTTGCCCTTCGTTTCGCATCTTGGACAGGATACTGGTGACGAGCTACTGTGAGTGGAACATAAATCGAACTTTGTGTAGGTCAAAATAGGACGAATTGTGTTGTATTATTTGTATAAGTTTGAAAGTATTATTAATGAATCATTACATTCGAAAAACAATTCTGAGCGAAGGTCGGTGAAATATATTTATTGAATATCTTATCTTATAAAATAATTGTAACTTGAGTGTATCACGCGCCTTTTAAACCAATTAATACACTTGTGTTAAAATTCCATGACTATAACGTAAAATCATCCATTTATTTTATCGAAAAATAAATTGTTTATTATATTTTTTTATTTAATATATTAACAAAAACCACATTTACTTAAAGATACATTCATTATAGTTTTGATATTTCAATTTACTTAAATATTTACATTTACTATTAAATGTTATTTATATTTTTTTATGTTAGAAAATCGTACCTATAATGACTTTATAAGTACTTACTCTTCAATCGCAATTTTTATCATATAAGTGTTTACGTATAAAAAAAAACACTTTGAAATAAATACAAGCTTAAATTACATTTCTTCGAATCTAAAATATATTTAATAAGCAAACTATTTAAAACAAACAAATATGTAAATTATTTTATAATTATAGGGCTTGTAGGGGTTGTATAGGGCTCTACCCTTTAATAAATAAAATAAAATAAATAATTTATAAAATATAAATATAAAATTGTATGAAAATATTTAATTATGATTTGCATTATGATAAACATAATATATGTATATTATATTTACTTATAATATTTAATAATATAAAATTAATATAATATAAATATTTTATATACATAAAAATGTTTTTTAATTGTATAAATAAATACAATAAGTCAATTATCATTGAATTTATTTAATAAAAAAAATAAAAATAAATCCATAGTGAAAAAATACAGTTAAAAAATTATCCGGACTTAATTTATTTAATTCTTTATTTTTTAAAAATTAAGAAGTATAATATTCACGTGATAAGATTTTGGAATTTAATGGGCTATAAGGCCTTACCACCATGACCTTAAAATATCCTTGACCGCCGCCGTTCAGAGAATACTCACATATTATAAATACGTGAGGCAACTTTTGTCAGTAGTGTGACCAAGGTCCATAATATGACGTGTCCACCCCGGACATGAACGAATTTATATTTTTATGTCGACAATTACCGAAACTACAATTTTCGGAATTATTTTTATCCCTTCTCCTTCGAAATTTTCGTACAACTAAAAATTATAGTCACGTAATTTAACTATAAATAATCAAATTCTATAAAATATTTATTTTTGTTAGTTTTTGAATAAGTCACACAAAATTCATCAACAGATGTAATACAAAGTTTGACAAAATGGATTGTAAGGTTTCCTCAATAAAATCATCAAAAATTGATCCCTCATGTGTCTCATAAAAATAAAGCGATAAGGGATTGTAATAAGTGATTATTATTATATTAACTAGACAGAGCAGTACCAGTGAATAAAATTGAGTATGTCCTCCTAAATTGTTTTAAAATACAAACTATTTTACATCTATAGCAATTTATTGTACTTTTATTCATTTAATACAATTTTATTGGAAATTCATTAAAAGTAGCGTACTATGTGATTGTTTTAACTGCCCATAATAATAGTATTAATATTATTATTTAATAATAATATTAGAGCGCAAATAAATAATTGCTTTTGTTGTCAATAGTTACAATTTTAAAACTGTTAAATTCGTTATTACTTGGATCATGATGAATTTATCAACAATAATATTTAAAATACCGATCAAGTTAATCTACTATAATTATATTTATATTGTTAATTATTTACTAAAACGTATTTGTTATTGAACCACAAAATAAATTATATTCTCAAGAGCATTATTCTATGATATTGATTAAACAACATTTTTTCGTATTTTGAAAAAAATATTTATTACACAAAAAATTTATTTATTGACGTTTTATCGTAGTTATTCACAAAAGTTATTTTTGTCTCATATTTTGTATGCACAACTTGGTTACTTAATTTTTAAAATTCAAAATAGTATATAAGTTATTCAAAATTATAAAATAGGTACATACTGATTAGATATTTGATTTTAATGGATGTAATTTTTTAGTAAAATATTATGCTTCAAATTTTAATAAAAATGTATGCATTAATTTAATAATTCCGATAAAAAATAATATAAATTATTTTTATAATGATATAAAATTATTTAAAAGAATTTATTTCAAATTCAAATTGTCTAAGTAAGTAAGTGTTGAATGTTCATGTATTGGAATAATCACTACCAACATTTATTTTATAAATACATCATAATATACGCAATTGCAATTCATCATAGGTATAGAAATGGTTTAATCAAAATTATTAGTACATGTAATTTGTGCTTGTAAAAAAATTGAAATAATGTCATTACCTTAAGCGCTCTCTAGAACAATAATTATGGTCGTACGAAGAATAAATCACCACAAGGCCCTTTTTTAAATTTTTAAATAACGAGATTTATACATAAAATATATTTTATATATATATATATATATAACATTTAATATGTATAAAATAATCATATACATTATCATATACTTTTTTGTACACCTACATACTTATCAAATATCAATCATAATTTTATCATTACATTATACATTAATATACTTCAATTTGTAATTTAACGAACCTAAATATTAAGCAAAAACGAGCAATTGGGCAATTCTGTAAAAGTACAAAACGCGATCGATTCTTAATGTAATATATAAAAGGAAAAATAAATTTAAAAAAAAAGAAAAACCAGTCGTCAAGTGTTGTTGGCGAATCGCATTATTTTAAAACATTTCATACATTGAATTTTTAATTATAATACTTAAATATTTCATAAAAAATATGAACATATTTTTCTTACTTTACCAGTCAAATACGGTACTCTAAATAATCTGAAATAATAAAATATTATAATTCCCATTTATCAAACGAATGTGTTCCAAATGACATTTTCGGAAGGAATTTAAGTGATATATTATTTTAGAATGGCGGGATAACGTTTTTTTTTGTGTTATTCACCTTCGGAACAAAGTTCTGTTTTGACAACGTAACTCTCACTGTTCGGAATCAGTTTTGGATTATGTATGACTCACAGTCACACATTCTACGTAGTATTGGTAGGTTATTATATAGTAGATATTTCGTAGCAATTTATTAAAACAGACAGTAGCAGTTACTCGTTAATAAATAATTAATAGTCTATCTTTGGCGATAATACATTATAACAATATTGCATTAATATTGTAATTATACTAGAAAATAATTCCAACACCACTATTAGAATTGTTGATGCTGCACATTTGCAGATGACGATTACATGCCGTGATTTAATAATTAATCGCGCACGTGCTATCGGACATTCGTTCGATAAGTCTAAAGTGAGTCCCCTTTAAATGTCTTATACATTCAGTTCACTTGATATCTCGTCGATTGTGATTACTTATAATAATTACAGTTGTCCCTCAGGAACTATAGAGATTCTATTGCAAAACACTGTACGCCCACTTTGCATATTACATATGTATATATATACGTAGAATACATAATAGTATACAGAATAAAAAAGGAGGAATATTTTGAGTGTAATATTCTTCAGCTCGTGTATCGCATTGAATATTGTACCACTTTTTAAACTTAGCAATTATATATAATCGCATAATGATTATTTACATTACCAATGACTTCCTAGCATTGTTTGTATATTATTCTGATTTTCAAAACGGGAAAAATATTCATTTAATCGTAACTTTTACTTTCAATGACCATATTTATCTCGGCAATAAATGTCATCGGACATCGATTGGTTTTGTTTTAATTTATTGACGCCGGTACATAATACACGCAGTACAGGCTATAATTAATATAAACTTTGCAGTGCGCGTTTGCTCACACAAAGCTTATCGCAAACGTCAAATGATGATGAGGGCGGCGATTCATATGATGCCACCTTGACGTGGGCGGTGAAGTTATGTCACGCAAAAGAACGGGCGCGCGTGTGCCAGGAAAAACTGACCTCCGATGCCGCCGCCAACACAACGATTAATTATAATCTCGTCGCTATGAGAGTCCAATGCAGTACACCTGCAATGAACGAGTTGCAAAATCGCCATAGTAAACAGAAATGTTTATTGTTATAACTTTATTTCACATTGTAAAACGCATGCTACCCCGATACACTGTTATAATTATTACTTTTATCATCACGCAGGACACTATAGTTGTATGTGTTGCTGAAGCTATTGAAGTCTTTATAGCTGTCACTGCGCAACATCGTGGTAATTTGTCGACGATTGCTTCTCAAGTATTTTACCTGCTAAGAGCCTGTTGTATAACATAAAAAGCTATTTGCAAAACAGTTGTCTAGGTCAATAAAATTAAGAAAGATTAAGGCTCGACCGATCATGTTAAAACGATTTAAAAAATAAAAAAAAACATGGATTAAAAGATTTTTATATTTTAGGATATAATTATATTATTTAATGGTTTTTTAAGAAGCTGTTGAAAAGAGAACACGACAAAAAGCAATACAATAACTAAATCCAAATAATTTAGGAAATGTCACATACATTCATAAGGTTTTTCCATATTTAATTTTGAATAATATTTAACTTAAAAATTTCTACCCACAACATTTTGCTATACAAATATTTAACTTGCAGTTAACTTACATTTTTAAGAGTTACTTACCAATATATGAATTCATATTATTGATTATTTTGTACATAATTTATGTAAATCAATTACTGTTCAAAAATACTAAACATATTTTATAAGAAACTTATTATATCTACGCAAAAAAAACAAAAAAAAAAAGAACTGGATGGGCCTCGCTCTGCTGTACAGTTGGGGGTGGAGTGCACCTCGTTTTTAGTATAGGTCATTATTACAATGGATTTGTTAAATTTGAATGCAATGATAGATATCATTGTATACGAAAAACGATTCTGAACGGAGATGATATGTTTGTCTAGGATATAATACATTGTTATTTATAATAAAAGAAAAGTTGCTACATAAGCAAATTGAAGCATTTTTACTGCCAAAAAAGGTGTCGTCAGACACAAAAATAAAAAAAAAAAACACACATCATTGTAAAACCAATAGATTCCATCACTCCGTTCAGAATCTAAAACAATGCTAAAAAGGTCTGATCTTTACCTGTAAATCGCTAACTATGAAAGCTATTATTAATGATTTATACCATTAACTTTAAATTTACAAATTTAAAATCATCCACGACTCACTTAAATAATAGTTTAAATAATAGTAAGTACAGCAGACGCGGATCTAGAACATATTTACGGTGGGGGGGGGCATCTTAAATAAAATTCCAGCCTATATCTGATAAGAACAATGTAAATAATAAGTAAGCTACTAAGTAAACATTATTATTTAAATTCCAGTTTATCTGTACAATAAAATTAATAAAATAAAAAATTAATATTTAGATTAAATTATTTTACATGAAATACAAAACATTTTGTACGAAATTAATTACAATATTACAAAATCATTTAATATTTTTGATTAATATTTGTCAATATAATAATTGTATAATAATTAGATTTTTATAAATGGTTTAATTAATAATGATACATTATATAAAATAATAATTAATATTAAAATATAAAAATTGCTACATAAAACTAGCTTCTTGGCGGTGACCAATAAAAATGGATACGGCCGAAACACTATCGGCAAAATAATGCATTTTATCGGTTGCTAAAAATAGATATACTAGAAAATTCACCAAAGTTAAGGAGGGAAGCCATGGCCCCTTTAGACCCTCTTGGATCTACGCCTGAAGTACAGTTTGATTTTATGTGTATGTATAAATTCAAACAATTTAATTACAAAACATATACTTGTATTTATAAATATATTTCCGTTGATCTAATTTTTTTTTTATATATTGATTGGTCGTATTCATTATTAAAAACCTTTTTTATGGCAGCATACGCGACGACATAGTTATTACGATAGTACGCTTTAATCCACATAGACGATCGTCATATCGATATACATAAATGTATCATATAAATATTATTATTACACGTTTAGCATGTACTTAAAATGTGTACAGTATATCTATATCGTTACGGCGCACACTTACACGCCTACACAATTATTATCTTTAAACCATAACATTATTCTACATGGTTAAGACTAATAATAATATTTATAATATTTATATATATTTACATATAGGCAACTTGATTTTCGTTGTCTCCATCATAATATGATTATTATATAATATGACATCACACATTTATCATGAACATATATAAGGAACTTAGTTGATGTCACAGTGCGTACCGCATCGTCACAAACCACTATAGAGTCATAAGCTCGTTTTAATCACAATTTGCGCGAAGTAATATCACCCCTTTATTACCCCTACCCCGACTAAAACATATAGGCAGCGACGAGTCTCAGCGCTAAATCATCTACAATAATGAAAACGACGACAGCAAAGGTTATCACGCTCACATAACTAATTATATATTATGATCTTATACTAACACTTGTAATATAAATAAGTTGAGAAATTACAATAACAGAAACTAATACTTTATAGGTAACATTAGCGTATTAGCGTAACATATATGTTGTAATATAATGTTTATACTTATACTAAATGTAATATATTTCTAATTGTTATTATTTTAATATTAGTAAGAAAGTATAAATTCATGTTCGAACACAAATTAGCATATAAATCGATTGTGAACATATTTTATAAACTTCTAATAAAAATATAAGTACACAAAAGTTAACACATTATGATGTCACTACATAATGAGTACACACATTATGAACACACAAAACATACACTTTAAAAATTATAATTATTACTACACGCGATATATGGGAACACACGGTTTTATAATACAATAATGTTCGGTTTATTATTCGTGTGGAAATGTATAATTATAAATCTTACACTGGGTTGGTCCATTTAAGGTGGGCCATTGAAGCAGGTGTGTTAGAAATTAATTTGATTATATTTGAAAGCTATTATAATTGCGTTCTAAAAACCATTACAAATTAAGTTTATTTGCAAACGGGGTTCTAAAAAAGTAAAAATCATTTTTTTTTTTTGTAAATTATGAAATGTAAGCACAAAAGCTATAAGTTAAATTTAAAAAAAAAATTGTAGGTAAACTTTTATTTTGTTTAAGTAATATGTAAAGTTCGGTACTTATTACATTTACATATTCTTTAATAATAAATTTATAATAATCTGAGTAAAATATAAATTTATTTTAAGATATAATGGACTATAACATTATCATTTTAATGCATATGTTTGCATATTTTGCATATTTTTTAGGCAAAATACTTATTTGACAGATTTTTGCAATTGAATTGTTATTTAAAGCATATTTACTCATTTTTATGTTTTATGCTAAGTAATATGTGAAGTAGATTTATTCTAAAAGTTAATATTTTTTTTTTTACATTCGATTAATACTTAATACTTAAATATCGAACTATTGTCATCGCGTTATCGGACGTGACAACTAGGGAAATATCTAAATACTTAATTTTTTCTGCGTATAACTCTGTTTATTTGTAAATTAATTCTAAACATATAATGGAAAAATTAACGTATTAGATGATGACAATATGTAACAGAATAGATTTAAAAACGATAAAAACAAAAATTGAAACTGTGAATTACTTAATGTCAAACCCAAACGATCGTATTTTAATATTAAAATAATATAATAAATGTGCATGCAATGTTGTATAATTAATTTATTATGAGAACCAGAAAATAGTTATATTCTCAATAAAATTCTCATTTTTACTATAGAAAAAAAAAAAAACTTTTACTAACGTTACTTATTTCGAATTATATGAGTTAAATTTAACAACATTATATAATATAAGCAAAGGATATATTTAATAATATGATGAGTGTAATAATTGTGCTAAAAGAATATCAATTGGATAAAATTATTTTATTATCAAAATTGCAAATTGTCTTTTATTATGAAGGTTAAAAAATTGAACTCAGATACTCGGTAATTGCATTAGCATAAAATTAATCACTATAATATATACATTATTAAATATAAATAGCATACCTGTAAATAAACTATGTTTTTATTTAGAATTAATAATAATAACAGGTATAAATTATAATCATTCTCTTGATGAATCGAAAAAAAAAATCAAGTAAATTGTGAAGTTTTAAAACTTAATTTATTTTTATTTAGTGTATTACATTGCAATATTACCCGATATAAATATATTTATAAATTAAAAAAGCATGTATTTAGTGAGACGTATAATGTGAAAATATATTTTTGATACATACCTAAAATACTTCTCAAAAAACATATAAAACTTTTTTTGCATACAATATTTATAAGGTTACAAAAATAAATATTTAGTTAACACTTTTGATATAATTAAAATATGATCCTTGCTTACAATATATAGTTATACTATTTATAGTTAATTTTTAACTAAGATTTCATAATATGAATTTTGAAACTAAGACTTATAATTGTATTTAAATATGATCATAAAAATTTGCATAAAAAAATATAAACTTCCAATCAAATTTATGTATCATGTTCAGAAGAACATTTAATTTTGTTTTAATGTTTATGTTACATTAATTAAAAATGTAATTATTTTCAAACTATTTTATTTGTACGAAGTAAGTTATAATGTTATGGTCACTTAAACACTTCAAAATATAACCGACTACGGTATTTACGATTACATAAGTAAAATGTATTTTAGATCAAAGCTAATTATATTTGATTAAACCTTATGTAAGTAATTTTATGTGTTTTAAATTTTAATTGACCATAATTGTATATTAATCAATTAAAATTAATTGTAATAAGTTTAATATTAAGTATCATACAACAGAATTTATTGATAAAAGTCAAATATTAAATAGGTATACTACTTTTATCATCAAGGATACAATTAGGGGAAGGGACATTTTATACTAACACATTAATTTGAAATAACTTTATTGATAACTGATCAGACACCTACAATCTCTTAGATCTCATCGGCCTTAAGAAGCTTATATTATACCTATATTTTTCAAATTTTGTACAAGGTTTGTTTTTACTTGAAGATTGGTGGCAAATAATTATACAGTGATTTGATCATTTTTTTCACCACAATAAATAATAATATAGTAAGAAATATAAAAATAATAGTAATTACTGAAAATACAAGGAAGTAACAATTGGTATTTTATTTATATAAATCATAAAATTGTATGGTACTCGTTCAATATGCTATCTACCGTAAATATTTTATCTACTGTAATTTTACCATAGTTTAGTATGATATCTACCGTACGAACCCGTAAAATCCCAAATCATATTATATTTATATTTTATACCTTAGTAAGTTAGGTAGGTTAGTAGGTATACCTTTATATTATACCTGTTTAGTGTGTGTTTGTGAGTCGCGTCGATTATATACGTGGTTTTACTGTGATTTATTTATTATTAAATATTATTTAATAATTATTATTATGAGTTTGTCAACTATGAGTTATTTATATTGACACATAATTCAAAATGAAGATAAGTGCAAACATTTTTTAAGTATACGCGGTTTATTATCAATCGAGCAAACTTGTACAAAAATTAAAAACCAAGCAATTTGTGGTGGTGAGTTAATAAAAGTTCTGAAAAATAGTCGAAAACGTTATTCGGAAGGTAATATTTTGAAAACAATTTATAATTGATTTACGAAAAAAAATGCCAAACATTTTATTCCATACGCAAGAACAACAACTTTTTTACGTATATGGATAAAAATGAGGAGTGTAACAGTGGCTTAAGTTTGTGCGATATCATAGAACTTGTTTGATATTGGGTATTTCAAATAAAGGTAACACAAGCCGAGGCGTTTACGAAAAAATCAAGACCAACTATAGTTGACTCGTATAATTTATGTCGAGATGTAGCAGTAGCTGAATTTCAAAAACGTAAAAAAATGGGAGGTCCTGGCCTAGTTGTGCAAATAGATGAATCCTTGTTCCAAGGTAAAAGGAAATATAATCGTGAAAGATTACGTCTTGGAGATCGTAAACCTGAGGAAATGTCTGATGAAAATGAAGAGAGTTCAGATGAAGACGAAGTAATAAATAATCAAAATTACGGGCAACGAATTCAAGGGCCATGGATTTTTGGTTTGTGTTGTAAGCATGATACCATTTTAGAGAGACGTTTTTTTAAAGTTGAAAAGCGTGATCGAAATACCTTACTACCAATTATATTAAATGAAGTTGAGCTAGGTATTACTATATATTCCGATAAATAGCATGCGTATTCTACTTTAAATTAACATGGGTTTATCCACAAAACGGTTAATCATTCAGAAAATTGCATTGATCCAATAACTGATGCTGAGACCCAAACTATAGAAACTCTTTGGAAACACGTCAAAAATAAATATAACATTAAAACCAGGGGAGCGACTAACATATTACCATCACAACTTCAAGAAAGTGGTGGCGCTCGTTACAAAAACCAAATGAAGACCTCTTCGAATTATTCCTCGGAACGATCAGAAATAATAATACTTCATCAACATAAAATGACGGTACATAAAAATATAAAATATTGACGGTAGATAGCATATTGAACGAGTACCAATTTTATGTATAGTTAATTACAATAACAAATAAAAATAAATATACACTAAAATACATATACGAGTATATATATATACAAGGAGGTATACTGAGTATTCAACTCGAGTACAGTAGTAAAAAGATAAATACATGTGGTTATGATTGAAATATTATTTATTCATCTGAATCTTCGTAACTAAATAAAAAAAAACACAGAAATGGCGCAAACACTGTTAATAAACATTTTTTCTATGATTATGAAAATATGACATAAATTATATAAAATATGAAAGATGAAAACTACCATTATTTCATCGTAAGACTAGGATAATATTCTTATGTTATATAGATGAATATATAATCTTTATAACAAAAAAAATATTATTGTTGCAATTAAATAGTATAAGTTTATTTATCTAATATTTGTGTATAATCACCCTTTTCATATTAACTTTATAATCGTAATTATTTTAGTACATGTAAATCTCCTTTTCGAATAAAACTAATAGGATATTATAATTGAAATTGAGCTAAGTACTTAATTAAGTTGAGTATTCTCAATATTTTTTGACTTACAAATTATAATTAATTGCCTATTAAAATACCTACCAAAAATAGTTTTTCCAAAATAATAGAACTATTAATTAATTTTAATATCAGTTATATTTTAAAATTGAAACACCATAAGTAAAAATTTTAATGTTTTTCGGCGTATTTTGAGGTATATGTACTTAAACATAAATTATAAATACATATTTCAATTGTTAACTTTTAAATAAATATAACTTAAACTTTCATAAAGTATATTTTGTCAATAATCAAATAACATTAACTTGATATTTATAATAACGTGTATCATGTTTTGGTGCATACTATTATAAAATATTTAACCTATAGTAATTACATCTCATTTTAATATTTTATATTTAAATTATTATTGTTTGCAGTGAATAGGTCTTGCATACATTTAAATTACAATTATATACAACAATAAGAAATGTATTTACACTAATTTTAAATGTAATCAATGAACTATATTTATAACTATTTACTTATAGTAAATAATAGTCTTATAAGAATATATGTATACATATAGTACCTAAAGTCATACACTCAATCCATTTTGTTAATATTAAATAAAAATGTGTTCTGTGGGAATCAGAAACTCAGAGTACAATATTTGGTGTACACATTTAAAAATATAGTACTAAAAATAATAAAAATAATAATAATAATAATAACAATAATAATATCATTTTTCATTAAAAAAAAAAAAAAAAAAAAAATACAATTGCTTATTAAATGAAACCGTTCAAGTAAAATTGAAAACATAAAATTATTATAGTTATATAGTTATATACTCACTACAAGTTATTGTTAAAATATAATTATTATTAAATGTATCAGCTTTATGACTGATGATAATTTCTCAAAAAAATGTAAAAAAAAATTTTTTACAATTACATAAGAGTGGTAATTTTTAACAAAAATATTAAGTTACATATTTTTATATTTTCTTCGTATAATTGTTTATCAATAAAAATATAACTAGATTTTAATTTAATTACAATACCCAATTTCTAAAAATATTAGATTTTGTAAAACAAAACGCGAAAACTCAATACAAAGGATACTTTTTAGATTTACTCGTATATTAATAAAATATTAATAATATTTATAAATATAAATAAAATATTGATAAATGCAATTTTTGTAATTTTTTTTTTTTTCATTTTATATTTTTACTCTTAAATAAAAATAAAAAGGGAAGATATTCAATTTCATGTTCGTTTTCAAAACTATACCTTTTCAAAATAAAAATTTCGATTGATATAAATTGAGTACGCTCACTTAAGAAGTTAGTTCTAAAGCTGTTAAAAACAATGTATATGGGGTGTGTCTAATTCTAATGGATATCCGTAATTTACACAGATAATTAATATTAAACTGATCCCACTGGAAAATCTCATAAAACTTATTAATAAGCCAGTACTTAATAATGTTTTCTATTTTCAAAATTATCACCTATATTTATAATAAGAATGAAATAATAAATATTAAAGAAATTTAAAGATATCTATATATATATGTCATTATATACAGATATAATTAATTAATTAGACTTAGTTAAAATTTAACTGACTTTTCATAAACATCACATTCAATTTAAATTAGTAAAGAAAACCAATAAAAACATTTGGAGAAAGTTAAAAATCAAAACTCAAAATAATACATTATTCGAACAGTGATGTAACTACTTACCAGACAAGCCTATAATCTATATAATATAATATTTATTTGATATAGTTTTCATTAAGACGTGACAACAAAAAATTGACAAATATATTTTAAACCTGTTTATTCGGGCCAAGACCATGTATTACAAGCTTAAAATATTATTACACAATGACTTATTTTTTAAGATTTCGAATTTAAAAAATAATAAAAACAATATATTTTAGCGTTTTTTTAAATTGTTATTTTAACGTAACTTTCTAATAACAAAAGAGATACCACTTCAATATAAACCTATCTGTGAAATTGACAATCACAGACAACCTTATCAACTAAATTATCTGATTATCTCGTAAAGAATAAATAATACAGTAGAACCCCTCTCGTCCGCCCTCGGCTGGTCCGCCGCTCCGGTTGATCCGACCATAGTATTATCGATATGAATACTACGTAATTTAAAAATACAATTTGGATTTTCCACTTTATAGTAGATATTAGGTTGAATATTGCAGCTAAGTCTAGAATGTCACTTGCTAAACAAAAATCTATAATTGACTTTTTTCCTAAGTAATGTAAAATGTAATTAATTTCTGATATAATCTTGTATATAATATGTAAATAAAAAAATGTTCTGTATATTCTGATAATCCGACCTTTTTCGCGTTCCGACCACACTCCCAGTCCCGAAGGTGACGGATTAGAGAGGTTCTACTGTATATATGTTAGAAATATTCTTAAAAAAATGGAAACTTGGTAAATATGAATATTTTTCTTCGTGTAGTTAATTATAATATTTAAATTAATATTCATTAAATTACACTTTTAAATATTTAAATATAATTAAAAAATTTATAATTTGACAGGTGCAAATGTCTCAATATCTCAACAATTTGAAACCTTGGCTAAAAATATGAAGTTACATTCAAGAACGGATACAGAGTGGGCGAGAGACCTCGGGTCCCCCAGAGATTCTGAGAATGATGATGAATTTAGTACTAACGCGTTAAAAACGCTATGATTTTTCCCGACGAGAGTCATTTGTTCTATGGTTTAGTGATCAATAGGGCAGAGGACTTGAAGCATTTGCATATTTGTTTTGCATAGTCACAAAAATAGCAGAGTACGAAACAAATACGTTTCATGTTTTCATAAAGCTAGTTTTGAAAATTAATTTTGCATATAAATGCATATTTTGAGTCCTTTTTGATTTTAGGGCATATTTTACACTTTTATATGCTATTTTATACTTATTGAGACATATTTAACTTAAATCGATTTTTTCCAAAGAGATATTTTTATTTCAAACAATACAGTCAAATTGTTTGCATAAAAATGTATTTATTTTTAATTTTTGCCATATAATATGGTTTTTGACTGTCTGCAAGCACACATTTTTCCTAGAAGCGATAATGATCTAACGTCGTTTTTTTACAAAATATTAAGAAAATTAAATAAAATGTATTTTGTTTATTTGGCTATGGTATATAATATATTTAAATTATGTAATTGTTTTGACTTGTTTTAAACACTATTTATTTTATAAATACTTTTAAATAAAAAGGCTGAAAACATTTTTAAGTGCATATTATGGAGTTTTTAAGTGCATAAGTGCTTGCATATTTAGAGCTTTTTTAGAGCTCTTTTTTAGAGCCCTAGTGATCAATAATTCAAATAAATTATTAAAATATGATCCAAATATCATTTGATCGACGTTTTATGATCAAAATAAATAAAATCATTAGATTTTTGATTACTTTTTTTAATATTTTTATAGATATAGCCCATATGTAGATTTATTGTAGTAAGTACTTGGAATGTTTATTGACAGTTCGGGTGATTGTAAATTCCACCACTTACAGGTTGTCGATTTTAGTGTATGATTTGTAACACTGATTTAACAATTTTTGATTTGAAAAAATCATTATTTACAACTACGATTATAAATATTATAATGGGTTACCCCCATAAGATTTTAACATTATACTGTTTACAACTGTTTTATCTAAAATATTATCTGATAATTAGATAACGCAGGTTTATATGTGGCATATAAGTATATCGCGATACCCAAATGTACGAAATATTTTATACATTTAGAAGTTAGTAATTTAATTTAATTCGTTGATTTTGTGATAAGTACAAATAATCAGCGAAGGTGGCAAAATTGTTTTATGTTTAAATAATCTTAAATGTTGACAACAAACTGTTTTGAAGTCTGAAGAAGAAAAATTACGATGTGACAATAAAGCGTTCCAATTTTTGAAAAACTATTGGCTAAAAATAGACAAACAATTACATTTCAATGTACTCAACACAATCAAGACGCATCAACTGAAATTATATTTTATGTTAGAAATGTTAATTGTGCTAGACGAAATGTTTATAATGCTATGAGAAAAACAATGTCGAAAATACAAAAAAACCATGCCGAGGTTTATAATTTTTAAACAAAACTTATTATATGACGAGTAGAAATAATCATTTTGTTCAATCTACTATTAAAGAAAAAGGCATTATGTTTTCATGTAAAACAAATTTTGAAGCTATATGTAGTGTAGATGTATATTACACGAATGGACATTTACTTATTGTATTCAGTATTTTTTTTAAGAATTTTTAATTTATTAGAAATTTACATTTTAGAAGAAACATATAGATATGGGCATAATGTAATTATGTATTTAATTTAATTATACATTAAATGTAAAATAATAATGTAATGTTGAATTTAGTTTAACAACTAATGCATGCCAGTTTTTTATGTAAAATTCTCAGGTAAAAAAAACTTACCAGTGAAATGTACATAAAAAAATGATTAAAAAACGTTGTGATTGGTGAAATTTACATCCACCTGATTGTTCAGCATTCATTAGCTTAAATTAAGTTTTTATTTTTTATTATGAATATAGATATTGTTCCTGACATTCAAAGAGGAATTTTATTAAATATAAAAAATGTATTTTGTAAAATAATGTTACATCAAATTTACGGCAATAATAACTTCAAAATATTAATTTTTTTTGCTATATTATTTTTGGATTACATAACATTTTGATAGTTTAAATTATTGATATTATATTTTTCCATCAAAAATGTCATGGCAAGTTATACAAAACCCGTTTTTGTCCAAGTAAATTGTTGCATTTGATTTAAGGTATTGATACCAAAAATATTTTTTGAAAAGGTGAAAATAATTAAATAAAAAAATTATTTATAATATTGTCAAGATGGTAAAACAGTTGTTGCCTATTCTATCAAACCTAACATGCAGCTGATTTACATGTACAAAGTAGATATGATATTATAAACAATTTATACAAATAATTAACCCCTTTTTTCAAAAGATATTTAAGATATATGCAAAATTGAGCTCTGGATAAAACAATGGAAGAATAATAAAGATCTTTTTGGTATGGATCAGTTACTATCAACAGCAATAGATTCATTACGCGAATGCGATGAAAATATATTTCTCACATTAATTAAACTTTTCACCATACTTTATACAATACCAGTAACTGTTGAGAGTAGTTTCTCCACTTTAAGGTGGGTAAAAACATTGATTCGTTTAAATATGCAAGAAGATCGTCTTACCTCATTACGTTTATTAACTGTTCATTAAGATTAGTAATTAAATGTTAACTTAATAATTCATCACTTTATCAAAAAAGGAACTAATAGATTGATTTTGTCATTAAATACTTGCTTCACTCCGTTCAGAATCTAAAAAAAAAAAAAACACACATCATTGTAAAACCAATAGATTCCATCACTCCGTTCAGAATCTAAAATATATAAATCGTTAGATATTTGTTGATTACCTATTTTACAGCTTTCATTTGTACCAATGAAAACAAATAATTAATATAGCTATAGCTGTTATCAAGTTCAGTAACATTACTAATAATGATTTTATCTTTTATTGATATTTGTAATAAAAAAAAGAACCGGATGGGCCTCGCTCTGCTGTACAGTTAGGGGTGGAGTGCACCTCGCTTATAGGATAGGTCATTATTATAATGGATTTGTTAAAATTGAATGCAATGATAGATATCATTATATACGAATAACGATTCTGAACGGAGTTCATATGTTTGTCTAGGATATAATACATTGTTATTTATAAACATTGTAAAAAGTATATTTTATTTTGAAACGATAAATATATTTTTCAATTAGGATGGGTTGGCAGTTGCATACAGCGATATAGTTTGTCAGTCTAGAACATTCTACATTATATTATATTTTACATGTAATTTTATGTCAATATTCGATGTTCAAACGCTTATAAAAAAAAATTGTGCCTATGGATTTTAATAATTTTTGAATGACATTAAGAACTACTTCTGTGGAATCTTCTATTAAATTTTCAAGTATTTTGTACGATCCAAATTTTTTATTTTTTATCACCGATTATAAAAATAAATTGTAAAAAAATCGAATATTTTAAATGCCTATAAGTGGCTTAAAAATCAATATAATATTTTGAAAAAAATATGACATAAAGGAAATGCCAATCTTGACAGCTGGTAGAAATTTCAAAAATCTGGGACTTATACTTTTTGAATTATAAAAAATATTTAAAATCGTTTGAGAATAAATCGCTATTTTATGCAATTTCGTAAATATTTAAATTTCAAACAGTCACAAAATTTTTTCCTCTAATTTCGGTAGAAATTTTTTTAAAGATTTTTGAAGAGTAGCTTATAGATAACCTAGTGTTAAAATTTTGAACCTTAAGTATGAACAGAAAAAATTCTAGGAATTTTTATCTACAAAATAACTTGCAAATATTCGCAATTTTTAAATATTTCGTATAAATTGGAACTTTGAGCACTTATAAAAAAAAATTGTGACTTACGATTTTTGATTTTTTTTTATCTGTTAAGGAACAACTTATAAGAAACCTTGTATTAAATTTTCAAGATTTTCTGGCCGGCCAAAAAAATTTTATCGTTATTTAAAAAAAAAATACTTAAAAAAATTGAAAATTTCAATTGTCTATAAATAGCTTAATAAAATGAAAATTTAATGGTGTATAGAGAACGCTAATCTAAACATTTGGTGAAAATTTCAAGTATTTACATCGATTAGTTTTTGAGTTATAGCAAAATAAAAAATTTGATTTTGTCGAAAACTGGTTTTGCGTAAAAACTCCCGTTTTTCCCTTATTTTTTTAGGGTTTTTCCCGTCGAATTTAAAAAATATTGAAAATTTACCCAAAGTACCAAATAGATTCACTTTCCTTTCAGAAAAGTTGCTACATAAGGCAATCGAAACACACATCATTGTAAAATCAATACATTCTTCACTCCGTTCAGAATCTAAAATGTACTTACAATAATATGTATAATATAAATATATTAATGAGCCATTTGGTGTTAATTACTATTATTTAGGTCAAATCTAAACAAGAAAAATAGCCTTCAAATAACTTGTTAAGTTATTATATTTTATAATTATATTTTTAATTGTATAAAATAGTATTATTTATTAAAATAAAAGGAAATAAGCAATTAATTTAATATTTTTATGAATAAATGTATAGTTTATTTGAATTCTGAACTTAAATTTAAATTTATTAATAATGTCATACTTTAAAAGAGTTAATTTATGTAGTACTTTCATTTATTTATATAAAAAATCAATAGAAATTAAAATTTATTTAAAATTAAGATTAATAGTTGATTGAAAAATAGTTTAGTTTAATATATTGGTCATGATTTTTAATTTATGAGTAAATGGTGTAAAACTAATCTTAGATGAGGAAAAGTTGTATTTTATCGAAACAGTAGATGGAGTAGATCCTTATAATATGAATTACAAACACTACAGATGAGTATATATGTTTACAAAACATGAATTTTATTTTTTTATCTATTGACTTCTTTAAAGCACAAATTCAAGTATACGAGTATAGTAGCATAAAAACAAAGTCTCATTCCAAATGAAAATCTCAAACTTAGTCACATTTGTGATAATAAAGAATGAATTAAAAACTATACTATTTTGGTAACTCATGAATAATAAATTATTTATATAACACAAACCCCAACGAACAAAAACAATAATGAACGAATAATTCATATGTAATGCCAAATAGTAGTCTATTTCAATCCAATATTTCAGTCTTAATTCATTTTTTAATTCTAATTTCCATAAAAGGGATAGTTTAAGGAGTTATTAGTTTAATTTTGATTTTAAAAAATAACAAAAATATATTGGTGTAACACTCATAAATTTTAGTTTTATACTAAAATAATAAAAAACAATTAATAACTAATAGGAAATATTAAAAATAATAGGTTTGACTTAAAAACTAAATGTTTTAACGATTATATCGAATAATAAAAATTAACTTTATAAATATAATCATAAAAATTGATACATTATAGATAAGTTTATTCATTGAAAATTGAATAATAATTCCAGTTAACAACAATACATATTAAAATAAATAATATTAGACGCCAAGATTTTAGATTCTGAATAAATAGATTAATGAGAAAGCAATAGGTTTTCCCATGATGTATTTATTTTTTCAAAAGTTTTATTTTTTTTTTTAAAAACACATTTATTGTAGAAACTTAAAATTATCACTAAAAACTTAAATCATAGTAGACGGTATAACTTTCAAAATATTTCATTTTTTTGTAAAAAAAAAAAAAACAATTTACCTATATTTAAAAATATCATATTTCTTTGCTCTTTTTCGCAAAATGCCGATAAAATTAATGAAAATCCGTAACTGATTAGTAGTTAAAAATTTACTAAACTTTTAATATTAATACTTAAGACTTGAAAACTGAATATCAGATTTTCGTAAGATTTTCTTTATAACTAAGAAAATTAATGTCTACCGGAAAGTCCCGAAAAAATTTTGCACGCATTAAAAAATAACATTCCGACGAAATCAGATATTTCAATGAACTTAAATTAAAAGATAATCGTTATAGATGATTATTTAGTTATTACTCTATAAGTATTAATTTTTTAGCGTCTCTCGGAACATTTACTATTTAATTACTTATATAATATAATATAATTACATATATATATAATTACTTATATTTGCATTTAATAGAAATTTCATAATTTTAGAAATCTTTTCTGTTTATAGGCTTCAGAAGTTTCCGAATAAAAATCAAATTTAAGAATATATTTTGTTTTACTACTATATGAACCATCTTAATAAACTGATCCTACACTCTGAATCTATTACCGTACATTCATCCGTCCTTGTATCTCGCCCAATCTAGTAGTCTCATTCGTTTTTATTTTATACTTAGTCTTAAGATTTTACCTACAAACTATAAGAAATATCACTATTTTGGAGATTTCCATCCGAACAAAATGTAATAAAATTTATTAAAAACAGACTCAAATGACCTTCCTAGTCTCACTTCTCAGCAGACTCTCTCGAATATACGTATTATAGAAGTCAAATAAATTTTGGAATAGAAAGTCATTTAAACGATTCGCATTGGTATTTCGTAGTAATTCACTACGATTTCGTAGGTTTTAGAAATCTGATAACCAAACTCGATATTAGATTGGGAAATATTTTAATGCGTTTTAAAAATATGGTTTTTATGTTGAAACCGTGTGAAAATATTTAAAAAACATTAGGCAATCAACATTTTAAAATTCACCGACACCGATAAACTTCTTTTCTATTACGGGTATTTCGAGTTTTCATTTACATATTTACGACTGCCTATTATAATAGATGTACGTATTATAATATGGGCAAATGCAGTTAAGTCGCAAGCCTAAGTGGTTATGCATATTACGAAATGGTTGCAATTCGTGGCCTACACGCACGTCGTGTCGGACAGAGGAAACGAACGGGTGTGTCGTTGCAGCGTTCCGTCGAGCACGGGAGAAGATGAAAAAAAAAGAAACCGGTGCTCAGGTATTTCAACAGAACATTTCGACACACCATACAGATGAGAGGCGCGTGAGAGTACAGATCACTCGGGCAGTAGTAATGTTCATCACATTATTACTATAATTATTTATTATAATTTTTATTATTATTACTATTATTTAAACATCGATTAATCCGTTAGCGGCGCTGACCGACTGTACCATTGACCGGACGCATGGTGGGACGTGACGGCGCTGTGGCTCGGGGCGCGGTGACCGCTCGCGTTCGCGTCCACGACGGTGGGACGCGACGATGGTCGAGACGGTCACGTGGCCGGTCGTCATTGCCATCTAGACGCGGTGCACATACCAGATCCGCCAGAGACCCCTCGCACAGATCGCGCTACCGTCCCGTGTTGGACGCTTAGCGACGCTGCTGCGATACGTGAAAAATACGATCGTACGGCTCATACGTACCCATCAAACACAGTATACTATTATTATTATTGTTATTATTATTATAATTATTATTATTATTATTATTATTATTATTATGTATACGTTATTACATTAAAGCGTATACTTTTACGTATTATCCGATCACGACAAAATGCCGTTGCGAAACAGTCGTCTACTGCCACTACAAATAATGGCAGCTAGATGGCGCGATAAGTTTGGTAGCGTACATGATCGAATTAATGTTTCCATATTATATGATTATATTCGTACGGTAGAACTCGGACAACCATTTTGTGGCACGATAAGCTTTGATAATTCAACTAAATATTTCTCAAACAATTGCTGAATTTGATGTGACACTTATACTTACCCCTGAACAAAACGGACCAGTGTTGTGAAATAAATTGTACAAAAATAAATAAAAACCTTATTTTCGTCACTTCGTAGGTCATTAAATAATGCATTGAATAAGCTTACTTCCTCCCTCCAAGCATTGTTGACACGTACCAAAAAAAAAAAAAAAAAAAAACGATTTTTCCGATATCTTTTACGACGACGATTTTATTACGTACTGTAGCGTGATAATTTGTGTATATTCCACAACGGACCACTGCAGTGCCATATTTATGCAAGAACAAATAAAACATGGGCCCACTGACTTCAGGCATACAAATTTAATTGTATACCTTTTTATCATACCTTAGAAAAACGAAATTGATTTGGATTTTACTTGGATATTTTGGTGGGATATAAAGTATAGTGTATTTTCCCCGAAAACGATAGTCTTAATCAACATTTCCATTATAATCGGAATCACTATAGATGTTATTGTTTTGAGTAGTTGCATGGATCATATAGTTCCGTGATATAAATCAGTCGCATTTATTGTGTATCAAATTAAGTTTTTTATTTGTTTATTATATTTAATAATTTAAAATGTCAAAAATATACTTAATTAGTTCAATGAAGAAAACATTAAAAGATAAACGAGAAGATTAAATAATTTCTAAATTGATTTAGATTCTCGATTCAAAAATTTTACTGGGCCCATAAATTGGTAAATCAGACCCTGCGCGACTTTTTAAAGATTTCGAAAATTTTAACTTGTTCAAATGTATACAAAGTTAGCCTGAAACTGACAAAAAATTGTGCAGAAATCGTGTATTTATTTGGTCGTGATTAATCGGATTATTGTTGCAAAAGCGATTAATGTGTAAAGTATAATATGTAAGTAATATAATTTAGCACGTATATCAATGCACTGAGCATAAATGATTCGCTTCTCATACGGATGCAGTTCTATCGAACTTAAATTCAGTTCGACCCTCAAAACGCGACATGTCCATCTGCAGCCATGTGTCAAATTTCGGCAAAAACGGTGCAAACTGATGCGTAAAATTTCGTATACAACAAAAATCAAAAATTCCCCAACTTGTGTTAAAAGCTATCGACTTTCCCGTTTGTAATGTCACTCGAAATAATATACACGCAATCACCAATAGGAAATTTTGATATTTGAGTACACCACTTGTCTTTTAAGAATTTTTGATATCGAAAGTTAATATTTTCGGAATGATAATGTCCAACGGTACCGCTTTATTTATAATTATGTTTTTTGCCCAATGACGATTAAAAACTTTTTTAGTATGGGCCCAGTCTCATAAAAAGGAATGTCAATAACCAATATTTAATTTCGAAATTAACGTAATATCGATTTTTTCAATACGATACATCATCATATCGATAGTTTGAATGAAAAATCATTTTTTTCTAAACATTTCTTCATAAATAAAAATTTTCATTATTTGACAAAATATACTTAAATGATACCGTTGCAATATTTAATAAGAACATTTTACTTACATAATGATTCAAACAACAATAATGTCCTTTTTATGTAAGCGCACAACTCGAGTGATTCATTTTTGATTGATATGGTAGAAGATATTTGCATTTTTCATTTCAACACCGCCATTCATGTTCAATAATGAAATAAAAATTTAACGTCATAACGATATTTCTTCGTTTCGATTTATCGATGTCGGAACAGATTTTGCTATGTCTACACATTAGAAAAACATTATAGTACGGTTGTTGTTGAACTGATATTGGTAAGGATTAGATTTCTTTTCAGACATCGATAGCGTGAGATGAGCACCAAGATGGGAGTGTACGACTTAAAAAGCAGATAGACAATAAGTAATATGAATGCATCTTTAATTTAGTTAAATTTTCAAAAGGGAACTTACTCGTTTCGATGTTATTCTCGTAATGCTTTACTGATGTTATTACTTACATTTGAAGTCGGTTCTAAATAAAAGTATCGATACCCCATTTCGATTTCATATTTCTCACCGCAGGCTCAAAATACCTCGCAATCGAGAAGCGCAGTTAACAATAAAGATGGCGCCTGACGAATGGCGTTGGTCGGTTCAGTTTGCATATACGCCCGTCGGTCGATAGCCAACAAAATTTAAATTAAAACAACTTTGTCTGTTCGAAGACAACAATAACGTTGGTCACACTGCGCGACTGGAGCAAAGGACGCCAGAATTAATCTCTTCAAAATTTTCGATTTTGGTCAACGCACCTTGGCGTCTTTACCGCGGAATCGATTTGCTTCGGCGTTATATTACCGAAGAATCCCGCGTTTACCGGTTGACGCGGCATTTTCAAACTGCCGTGCCCCGTAATGGTGAGACAATGGTGTGCACGTTTGCGATAGTTATAAATGCCAGTAGCTATAGCGGTTAAAATAGCATTGTATTAAAAAAAAAAATGAATCCATTACTGATATGTCATCATCATTTTAAATGCAATATACAATTTATAATGGCTTTTAATTATTATTCCAGCTATACATATACACTTATCCATAGCATGCGCATAAAGACTGCCGGGTATGCGCGGGCATGCCCCGAGGTATTATAAATGTGGCCCTACGATTGAAGTTTAAGAATAAGGGACTTGTATTTTAACTTATATCGTTTAAATTAAATATAATTTATTCAAAATTATTTGAAAATAAAATTCAGGTCTATGCACGCCTATAGATATATCATGTTTTTGGTAACCTACTTATAAAACATACAATGTTACTTTAAAAAAATAATAAGTTACTTTACTAGTTATATAAAATTGTAATGCAATTAATTTACCTTTCAATAAAAAAAAGTTACAATTGAAAAAATATATTAACTTAAGATTAAATACTTAAAAAAAGTATAAATACTATTTACTGCATTGTGCTCCTATAAATTTGATGAAATTATCTTTTGAATTTCTATCACATAAATTACATTAAACGAAATAGTTTTTTTCTGTTAACGACTCATAAATAATTTTACAAAACTTATTATGTTGAGGCCATGGAAGGTTATATACCTTCTTCACAATCTATATTAAAATATTAAAATTAAAACTTAAAAATATAAAATAATAATTATAAATGCCTGTTACAGAATGGACAAATCTGAAAGAATGGGTGCTGAAAAAAAAAATGTAAAACCAACCGATCAATCAAAAATCAAAAATTTTTAATTTTATTTTCATGTCGGTTTAAATTTCTAATAAAACTGTATTTTTGTGAAAATAATGCTTCTTTAGAAATTGAATATACTTAATAAATAAAAAAATACTTAAAAAAATACTGAATACAATAAGTACCTTAATTTCCCATCCATGTAAATTACTTCTACGCTATACAAAGCTTTTAAATTTGTTTTAAAGGAAAACATAATGATGTATTTTTCTTTAATACTATATTTAATAAAATGTTCGTTTTTTATCGCCATAAACTGAGTTTCGTTTAATAAATTATTAACTACTATATAATTTTATTGTATTTGCGACATTGTTTTTCTTATAATATTATACAAATTTTGTTTAGCACAATTAACATTTTTAACCTGTATTTTTTTATTTTCATTCAACGCATTTAAATCTAATGCAAATTTAAAAATTTTCTTTGTCGCTTCAAACTGATTTTCAGTTGCTTTTCGTTTAACTACGATATTTAGTACTTGTCGGAAATAATAATTTTAGTTGACGTGCTGTAATTGTGTCAAGTACTTACATTAAAATTTAATTGTTCGTCTATTTTTAGAGCCAATAGTTTTTAAAACATTGGACGCTTTATTTTCACATTGTCACTTTTCTTCGTCAGATTTCAAAACAGTTTGTTGTCAACATTTAAAATTATTTAAACATAATACAATTTTGCCACAGTTGCTGACTATTTCGGTTTATGTATTCATAGCAAAATTAATAATTATATATATTAATGCCTAGTTTGCATCATGTACTATTTTATTTAGTTTGCGTAAATGTACATTATTTCGTCCAGAATGATTGTTCTGATCTTAACAATTTTATAAAGCGGTTATTTTACGAATTTCTTTGCTATTTTCTAGATAATTGCAAAAAACTGACAAAATAGTTTTAAAAAAAACGTAAAATTAATTGTATATCAGTTTTCGACATCGTAACTCAAATAATAATAATTTTAAAGATAATAAAAGAATAAAATATAAAATTAAAATTAAAAATTGTTATACGGCTAATATTTTTAAATTAATAAATAAATAAACAAACAAATTATACATGTTTTAAATTTGTAACGTATTACCTGTTTCGAATAAAAAATTCATCGTATATACTTATAAATTAATAATAAGTATATTGAGTCACTCACGATTTTATCGACTTTGTAAATACCTGATGATGAATTTTTAATTCGAAACTGGTCGAATCCCATACCACCAGATTATTTTAACTTAGAATCATTTTTTCGAGAGTAATAGTACATTCATTTCAAAAATGTATTGACGTGAATACTATTTACCCAGCCTTGTATCTCACCTGACCTAAACATTTTGCCTTTTTTATATTTGTAACTTTACTTTTCTTTAAGCGTTAATTTATTCAAAATTTTTAATCATATAATATTTAAAAATAAACATGATTTCTATGATAATTATAGTATGAAAATATATTTATAGTAGTTAATATAATTATATTTTTATAGAATAAAAGTTTTTTGACTGTAAGTATTAGTAATTCTCATTTAATGAAAATAATTAAAATGTATTTATAAATATATTTAAATACATTGATCAGTACAGATGTATGTACAGTGGCTACCTTAGATTTGTTTTTCAGTCATGATTTTACAAGACTACGCTAAAATCTAGGATACTCGAAAGTCAAATAAATGATGGAAAAATAAAAACAATTGCTTTGTAGTGAACAAATATATAATTTGAAATTATTAATATCAAATTTAATAATCTCTTAGTTATAAATTATAATACAACCATACGGGTGTACGAAAAACACAATTATGTATTCATTTGTTTATTGCTATAATATATTCATATATATATATATATATATATATATATATTTCAGGTATTTCAGACATGGATCTATTAACTAGTAAAATTATACCATTCTATGGTAAATTTGAAAGTTATTGAGTCGCAAAGTTTCTATAATCTAAATTTATACAAATAACACTTCTTTTCTTCTAAAATATAAAATTACGAAAATCCAAAAATTAAGGAAAGTCTTTAAAATTATTGTAGGTATGTGCATTATTTAATGATTATTAATAACTCCAACTTCAGAAATTCAATAACGCAATTACATAAACAATAAATACATTTCTGTGTACCAATGCCTCATTGTATCAATCACATATCAAAATTCTAATACAGCAGTTTCTAAATTTTTTATATTCACGTACGACTTTCATATTTTGAAAAAAATGTTCATGCACTATTTGATTTAATAACTTTTTTTTTTTTACTTATAAACAGATAAAATTACATTATTTTATATGTATGAAGATATTTTTATAATTAATTTTATTAATTTAAACTACATAAATACATGAGCATTTAATGCATAAAAAATAACAAAACGTAAAATATGTACAGTAATTATTAATTATAATGAATATAAATGAATAATTTAATGAGACAGTTTTTTTCTCCCCATTGAACCGAAACCCAGACGGGATCTGTTTTCACATTATTTTACCAATGAGACAACTTATGCTATATTAAATAAATTAGAATGTCAATACTGAGCTCCATATTGGTTACTTTAAGTCTTAAGATGTCTTCTACATTAATTTTTATTCATATTGTAGATATTTATAAAATCAGATAATATTAAATAAACTAAATAATATTGAATGATAATAATAATAAAAATAAAACTATTTCTTCAAAAAAATTGAATACTAACCCAACCATTTGTGGTACGTGTACCACAAGTTGGGAATCGCTGCACTAGTGAAACACTTGTAAGATGTATGATTCTAACTTTAAAAAATTATACACTTTACATATAACTGTAATAAAACTGCAGTAAAATACTACAATCTAAAACATCATCAAATCGAATAGCTTCAACATTGGTTATAAAATAAAAGAAGACTAGATATTGATTTTGTTAAACTAAAATAATTTTATTTATTGAAATTATGCTACCTCTAAAGAATAGTATTATTAACATAAGCATTCAGTGCAAATGTAAATTGTTTATTATTACTGGTTTTTTAGTAAAAATAAACGAAAAGTTTGCGTTTGACGAAAACCAGTAGGTACGTATACCTACCGTAAATGTTGCTATTTTCTTAATTAATATTTTGTCTTTTGGTTTTTTAAAATACATGTAAAACTGGTGAGAATTTCAAATTGTACCACTATTGTTAGATAATTTAAATGAAATTGTCGATACTAACATTCTAGAAAAAAGAAATATCAAAATCCACATTAAATTCAAAGTGCATATGTCCTAATTATAATACCTACTCTTCAATAAAAATTAAACGACATTTATTCTAAATCCTCGCTTTGATAATTCCAAAGCACTTAAATGTTGCGTAGGTACAACAAAAGTTTGAAATAATAAAGTAGTATATTATGTATAAGCAGCGCGAAACTGTAAATGGTAAAAGGTAATATGTACACTTTATCATTTTCCGTTTTTGGAGATAACAATCCTTATTGATAAAAGAACATTACTGATATGATCCGACGACGGTCGGTCAACTACGATTATTACAATTATTGCCTTCGACTTAATATAAAATAATATTGTTGAGTTTTTATTTTAACCGAGAATAGGTGAATTTTAGTTCTACAATCAATTTTTTCAATAAAAATACTTCATATCTTGTGATCACGCAATAAACGTGTACGTATAGTATAAAAAGTAATTGTTTTATTCATAATCATAATCAACTAAAGGTTACACCTTTGTGCCATTGGGTTGACTATCTTACGAATAATGGATTTTTCAATACTTTTTGAATAGTGAACTCACTAAGAAAATTAATTCTTCTATTCGTGTAAGTATTTACAACCGTACAAATAATAATACAATATTTATTGCGTTTTATTAAAATTGTATACTAAAATAAGTATTTATAACTCTTTATAACTAAATCGAGATTTCATACTTTCAACCATGTAACTGATTTGAGAAATGTTATACTCTTGTTATGAATATTGTACTGCATATAACAGAACAGCATAATTGACTATAAAATAATTTGTATGTTATAAATACCTATAGTTGAAGCGTCAGTATCTTTTCATTTCTATCATTGCCATACGTATCCCAACAATTTGAAATAAGTATAAGTGTACAACTTTAAATTATTTACTTAATAAACATTATAATATTCTTTACATTTTTGGTATTAACCATTATATTTGATTATTTTCAACCACACCCTTTAATGAAATTGTTTATTACGGAATGAAAGGTACATAATACCGCTATATTACATATTATGTTCAATTTTAATTTTTTATTTGTTTGATTTGATAATTATGTTTTTCATTAAGTATTACAAATAAAGTAATGAAAACAATATTAAAAAAAAAAATTAATAATTTTGATTTGATGAATATACAAGTCTATGTGCACATAATGCTTGCCAAGTATAGTAAAGCACATTGATTACGAATTAAAATATATTTTAAATACTTATTTCACTATACATAAAGTACTATACTTATTTTTATTAAGATATTTATGTGTTTGTTGATAAAATAAACTGTTTTGTAAGCTCTGATTTCTTAGAATTATTCTTTTTGTATAAACAATTATGTAATTAATTGATTGGCTAAACTAAATTTTATATCAAATTGTTATTTAAATAAACTATATGTTATAAGTTACAAATATGCTTACTTATTAGTATACATATAAATCAAACATTATATATGTATGTATGTATATACATATATACATACTTACATACATACATATATACGTACATTTAACTAACTACCGTTATGTTTAATTTACAGATATATTTTCAAATTTCATTACTTGATTATTGTATTTAGAATGATTTTTTTTTTTAATAAATAAATACATCGGTTTTAATTTTATAAATGTCTTACTGACTTAATATCAACTAACTCTATAATTTGAAATTTATTCTAAATATTATTTATTTTTGTATCTTTAGAATAAAAATTGAGTTGTGTGTAATTTCATTTAATAACATTTTTTATTTTATTTTTCAGAAAATATCTAGATTATTGAATAAATAAAAAATATAAATAAAATGGGTAGCAAAACAACTAAATTATTTAAAAACTCAACCCAATCAAGTTCTAACGATAATAGTTCACAGTGTCGTGATCAACTAAATAACTGTGAAAACCATCAACCAGCTGAGACTGCCGTTAAAAATCCCATAAGTCCATTTGTTTACACCAGAAGAGGGTAAGTAAAATAATTTAAAAAATTTAAATTACTAAACTTTTTCCTTAAATAAAATTAGTTTAATCTAAAACATTTAAAAAAAAAAAAAAAAACAAAAATAAACCACTATAACACATACTCAACCTTATAAATTACTTATTATTTATATTTTGTGATACTGTATAAAGTTATTTCATAATTTGTTTTTGGTATACTATAGATCAATGTATATAGATGAAGATGGTGATACTGCACATGAATTTTATGTTGAAAAAAAAGTAGGATCAAAAGTAACACTGGAGAAAATTGGTAATCAACATTTAAAACCTCAGGTACATATATTTATTTAAAACAAAACTTCATGCTAATATTAATTTATAGTTTTATTAAAATTAAGTTTAAAATATGAAAGGAGCATTTTGTTTGATGTATAAATTGAATTTATATTTTTTCTTAAGATTTATTAAATTATTTTTCTTAAATTGAATGTATAAAGATATTTAAAAATTATTATTCGGATAAAACTTAAAATATTTTTGTTTTTAAGCTTTTTATGAAAATTTTAATGTCATATTTCTTCTAGTATATATTTTTTAAATTGTAATAAAATTTCCATTTTCATTCCTCATTCTATAATAAATTATTGATTGACTCAAATTTAATTTTTATAATTGTTAACACTAATTATTAATTATTTTCTTTATGTTAATAGGGTGATGTACCTTTAGACGTGCCATGTATAAGTAACGATTATCCAGTTGTTCTTTTGGACCAAAATTTATCAAAGGAATAATTGGTGAAATAAAAACACTATCTACCACAATGATTGTTCCTGTGATATTGTTCTTTCTTCGATATAATAAATACTCATATTTTATACACAACTCATAATATGCATCCAATGCAATCAATAATAAATATATAACATATAATACCTTGGTGTACTGATTGCTTTTAGTATTATTTAATAATAAACTACTTATTATTGAAACTGAATAAATATGTAATATTATTGACCCCCATATTTGTGTTCTATAAAATAATTAAATATATTTAGTTGAACAATGTGTACTATTTGGTTTTTAATCGTTCAGTTAAAAATATAAAAAATAATTAGATATTATTGTGTTTATGGTTTAAATTATTATTAATGCTTTTAATGTTGTTTGTGGTTCATATACTAATGTTTTATTGTAATTGTCAAGTTAGTTTTTAAGTTTCAAGTTGATTTAAAAAAATGAGTGTCTATAATGTTTACAATTAGATAGTATTATTAATTAGTCATTTTGTACACTAAGACATTAAGACATGATTAGTCTGTTTTTATATTTGTTTTTAATATATAAATAAGAGTAGTTTAGTTTTCAATTGAAAATGTTGTATTATAAAATCTCTTATTTTGTAGCAACTTTTTACTTAATTCATATGATTTGTTAATTTCTTTTTATATATATATATATATATATATATATATATATATATATATAAAACAAAAAAAATTATTATATAAGTATTTGTTTAATTTTAATATTCGATTTTGTTATTATTTCATTGTAAATTTTCAATTTAAACAAACACATGTCATTTTTATTAATGCTATATTTTACCATACCATATGTAAAAAAATTATCTTTTTATGTTATTTAATATATTGCTCTTCTAACCTTATATGTATTATTGTAAATATAATTTTCGTTCACTGGACCTATTATGATTTTACAATAATATACTCATAATAATACATCATAATTAATTAAATTTAAATTGTTTACAAAAAAAGTAATACGATTAAACCATTCATTATTGAAACCAGCACTCATTGGAATAATATAAATTGTAAATAATGCAATATTCTAAATGTTTACATAATATTGAATTATATCATATAGCATATTTGACATAATGTATCTTATATTTATAAACAATTAATTTAAATATTTGTAATAAATGTATATCCTTGTCGTGTACTTAAATAGCAAATCAAAAAATTTACAGTTCTGATATTTAGTTTTTATATCAAAAATGTTGCCATGTAATATTATTCACTTAAAATATATTTAACAATATTATGTCTTTAACTGTAATTTTTTTTTGATACACTCCATAATATTAGTTTTAAAATCACAACACAGACGTGTAATGTATCATTTCCTATAACAATATATTAAAAAAGCAAATTAAATGTATATTATTACCTGAATCTATTTAAAATTCATTAGATTTTAAAATAAATATTTAATAGTTATATATTGGCTTATAAAAAATTGACATGATAAAGTACATCACAAAACAGTTAAGCATGAATGTTTCTCAAAAACCTCGGAGAGTAAATACTTTTTTATTGAGAATAAAAGTGCCAAAGTTTGTTTTTCACTTGATGTAAATTAATATTTAAAAAATTTAATATTTATGTCATTTCCGAGTATATAATAATAATGAGAACTGTTATTATTTGTAATGAAAACCATAAGTTAGCTAACATAGGCCAACTAAGATTTTATGTTTCTTGTAGTTACTTACTATCATAATATCAAAGACTTTTATAATATTATATGATAACATCATTAATTTTTAATATTTTTGTGTTTAAAGGAATACCTATAAATAAAAAGATATGCTTGTACACAAAAATCAATTCATACTGATTAATGGCTAATACCGTAAAAGTGCATAACTTGAAGTAGTTTTGAACTTTTATGTTATATATCAATAAATAATAATCCTATATGGCCAATTTTTATATCAAAAGTTTTCTCTTGATATAAACTGTTTTTAATTAAAAATTATATACATAATTTTTGTTTTATGTATTCTTTTTGTTGCTACTCCAAATCACTCTTAAAAATCTGAATTTTGGGGCAGCTATTTTATTTTTCAGAGTAACTCATTTTAGGCCTTCCGTGGTCATCTTGGTGCAAAATAAATAGAAGAAATTTGTTCCTTACAACATTTTACTTATTAAAGCCATTAATTTAGTTATTTATTAATTAATCATAATTGGTGCTATGTAAAATTTATATAAAGCCTTTTTTCCACAGTCCTTAATTGTTAATTCCCCATAACTGAAAACATTAGTGTATTACATATGTTAAAATAATTTTAATTTTCATACACAATACATACTCAATCATATTTCTAAAATTGTATTACTTAAAATATGAAATGATAATTAAATTATAGTATAAAAATATTAGAATGCCATAATAATAAAATCACTTAGGTATAACTAAAGTGACCATATATTTTTTTAGTTAAAACGGGACATAAAAAGTTTTTTTTTATTTAATTTCTATAACAAAATTAAGTAAGTACTATTATTGTTAAACAAAATTATATCAAATTAATTACACTTATTAATAAGTGACTCATTTTTATTATAAACAATTTTATATTTATATGTTACAGTAAATTATGTTAAACATCAAAATAACGTTATTTTCTAGTAAATAACAATAATGACCTAACAAACTAGTGATTATCGTGGTTTATTAATTTTTTGGTTTGATTATCGATAATTTCTTCACACGATGGAAAATATTGTTATATAATGTTATCTTAATGGTATTAGATACTAGATAGTATATTACAGCCGCAGAACCGCAGGTACTCTAATATATAAATAAAGCATAAATAAGCTTAGTGAGGCTTACTAGTGTTGGACTTTATTGTAAATATAATGACTATTATAGATAATTTTGTCAGTCTTTCACGGTACGCATCGGATCGATATCACCATATTATTTTTGTATGTTAAAACGTTGTGTTAATTTTCTATTAAGAAATTTTTCTTGATCTCAAAACCCTGCTTGAATCATCTAAAGAAAAAGAGATAACACTTCGAGAAGCAGCAGGATGTAGTAGTCTTATGGGTACACAAGGCTATCAAAGATGTCACTGTAAGATGAAGTGTAAAACAAATAAATGCACCTGTCGAGTAGTAGGGAAATTATGCAATTCGAAATGTCACAGTTCATTATCATGTGAAAATAAATAATAATATAAAAATGTAAATACAAATAACATTATTAACTAATATTGTTTGGAATTAACGTAAATCCTTAGTAATTAACGTTATAAACCTTGTATAATATTCATTATTATCTATAAACGTTAATTGCTAGTGAATAATGTTAATATAAATTTACCCAACATCTTTTACTGTAACATATATATATATAAATAAGAAAAGCTTCTACGTAAAAGAAATGGTCGACGACAAGATGAAAAAATGAACTATAAAATACAATTATGTGTTCGCCATGATATTACGATATTTATATATATTTTATTGGTATAGTTATCTTTCCCGATACACCACACACAGCCCATATCATTCCCGTAGTCGTCACTCATCATCGTTCACCATGCAGTAATACAGTGTATACACGTCGTATGAACATATACAAGTTAAATATAATTAAAACTAAAATTCATCAACGAATTATAATCGACCTTTGTAAGTTTTTACTACTTTCTGAAAACGGGACATTTTGATGTTCCGAAGATTCCTCGGGGGATTGATGTTACGAGGAAGTAACCTCTTATAATAATTATAGATAACGACATTTCCGATGGCCCCACGTAGCCTTCTTTAAAAATATGTTTTTTTAAAGAAATCACTGCTGTTTAAAAATATAAAGTAGTAGTAGTACGTATAATCTATGCAACACTTCATTTTCCAAGATTAATTCTAAAAAATTGATAACTCTCAAACATTTATGACGTGATCAAAGTTACTTGGCATATAAATGCCAGCTACCCATTTAGTGAACGCTAATGCTACACTTATTATTATTATTATTATTATATAGTAATACTGGTGGATATGTAATATTATTTATAGTTCATTTTCCCCATTACAAAATGAGCTATTTTCAAACACAGATGCAAAGATAACTAAATATTCATTTTGATAAAATAATAAAATCAAATTTAAATGATGTGGCCTAATCATTGTAAATTTACATAGTGGATAATTATTTCATTAAAAACCGAATATGTTCGAAGTAATTAGAAAGTTTTAATCGATTTAATTGTTAACATTCGTTTTGTTCAAAACAATAATATTGGTTACATTTACGTATACATATATATATCAGTCTAATTTTGAAATCAATTGGGCATCTCCTGAATATTAAGGATAACAGTTGAAGCAGAATACTTATAATAGTATTATTTTCGGCGAGTTTCAAATTTTAAACATTGCATGATGAATGATTCTCAAGATACTCTTTTAAATGTAACTATTAGTTATATTAAATCTTAAAACATTTATTAAAATTAATTTACTATCATTGAATACATTTTCAAACTTTTTTCGAATACTATTATTACCATTTAAATGAAACTAAGAACAACTTACTAGTCTGTATGTTTCATATAAATGAAATAGGTATCTAAATATGTTTTGTGCTATTTGCTTCTTGCAATTCATATTCTTGAAATTAATCCATAAATCTAGGCATAAATATTAAAATAGGTAGCTATTATTAGTGTTTAGTATACATTTATAGTCAATTGTAAAATTTTAATTTGTTTTGAAGTAAATAATAATATGCATGTTTTATTTATTGTTTTTATTTAGAATAAATGGAAAAAACATCCCTACAGAGTTCAAGAGCAATGGAGTACTCTAGCTATTTTTAAAGATAATAAATTAGTTTTAAAGAAGTTTAATTTGGTAATATGTTAACAGTATTATAATATTTAAATTTATTTATTTCAAACAAGCGTTACAAATATAAAATTCTTCAAAAACAAAATATATTTTAGAGAAGTTTGTATGATATGCATAATGAATAAGTATTTTTTAAGAAAATATTCAATTATTTTAAAATTCAGTAATATAAATTTTTAATTTTAAAAAGCTTATTTTAAAGGATTACCTAAAAAAAAGTGTTTACTACACATTTAAAGTCATAGAATATGATGATAAAGTATTATATGAATAATGTATACATTTAATTTGTAATTTACCTGTTATATGATTAAATTTTACAGGCTAACAACAAATTTGATAATAAATCCAATGTGTATGAAACTATTATTTCAGATGAAAATCAAAATTGCACCTTAAAAAAAGTAAAACTATTTTTGTATATTTTTATTTATTAATAATAAATTCTAACACAAAATTTTTTAAAGGATGATAGTACATATACTAGTATAGTTAAATATTTTAATTCCATTAGAAAAGCATTTAAAATAGAACATCAGTTGAGGTAAATATAAACAAATTTTTCTGTATATAATAAAATATTTTATGTTATTTAATTGTTTTATTTGTAGGGATGAATATTGGGAATTAGCTGCTGAAGGAGAAAAGGAAACATTACTACAAAAGTATTATAGAATAAAATTTGAAACAGAAGAGTTATTACAAGAATATAGTTTTCATGAGGTATTTTTTTTTCCATATTTTATTAAAATATAAAACATTTTATGAAAAAATATTTACCTATATTCTGTTGGCTTGTACTTATTAGTGTTATTATTATTATTTTTTTTTTTTGTGCTTTGTACAAATAAGTTCAGCAGAGAATTTAAATTGTATTATTGTAGAAACTGTTTAAGTTAGGTATAATAATATTTCAGAAAAAATAGACCATAAAAATTAAATAAAAATAGCCATTACAACCGACAAAAAAAGTATTTCGTTTTGTTAACCGTACATCATGATGATAATTTATACGTCAAAAGTTGTTTCACCTTTTTTAAACGATAAATTATCACAATAATAATCTCCAATTACAATTTATATTACTATTGATAAAATGTTTAAATTAATCTATATATAATGTAGTTATCAAAAAGAGATAAACCTTTAAAACTCTGAAAATTACCATTTCAAAGTTCAATCAACCAATTTTATAATTATAAACAATATGTTAATGGTTTTATAAATTTTACAATTATAATTTTGGAACTATTTATTTACTATTCTACTTAAACGGGTAAGATTTAAAATACCTATGTAGTTATTTTAATGGAAAATGATGACATTTATTTCTAAATTACACAATTATGTAAAATACCAATAATCTACCAAGATTTTATCAAAAATATCAACTAATAATTCATATTTTATAAATATTAATTATTAGTAGATATTTTTGATAAAAAAGATATTATCTTCAGTATATAGATTCAATATACATACAAATATAGGTTAATACCAAAATTATATGAATGATCTGAAGACGTTATAACTGCAATGTAATATTATACACAATACTGTTAGTTAGTAACAATAAATCTGAAAGGGATATTTTTTTATAAATTCACCAAAAATAAATCTCATTACAACTGTATGGTCATTATAAAAGTTTAGAATAACTGATAAAGATATAGATCAGCATAAGCAACAATAAAAATTTACCAGTATCTTTAATCTTAGATAATCAGAATTTGTCACAGTTACCAGTGTTTTTATAAATAATTTATATAATAAATCAATAATAATTAAACTTTTATACATGTGCTTATATTTTCAATAGCGTTGACCAATAACATTTATCTAATATAGTACTCAAGTAACATTTTATATTGAAAGAGTATGGTTTTGATACTTAAGTTTATAATTTGGACAAGGCAGTTGTAAGATGTAAAATTAGTAAAGAATACAAAAAAAATAAAATGTTATGTAAACCATCTTTCAGTATATAATCGCTTTAATTGTAATTGAAGATTGTAGAGTAATATAGTGTAAAAAATCGAATTCTTACAACAACAAAAATGTATATTTATCATTATTTATATTTTTTTCCTACATAAGGATGAGAACAAAGATCGGAATAAATTTTACCAAAACATGGATTTTAAAATACAAAATATTTTAGAAAATTTATCGAAGTATAATATTGACGGATATTTACAACAGTCAAGAACTTCTGCAGTTTGTAATTTAGAGTGAGTGGTGTATTTTTAAATTTTTAATATCATTATAATAAATTGATTTAGTTATCTAACGCAGCGTAATTAATTGTCGGACTAAAATAATTAGTACATATATGCCGCACGCTGTTAAAGTAAGAATAGGTTTTGTGGAAGACTGACGGGTATTTCTGAATTTCCCATAGAATAATTTCCTGTGAACAATATGTATCACAGATAAAGTCATCGCTACAACTACAACTGCTATCGTGTATTATAAATAACCAATTTTTATTTCCAAAATTCCTCGTATTTGATCGAGTATTATTTATATAATAATTGAGGCAGTAAGCACGAATAACGTATGATGTAACACTATTATTATTATTAACACTTTTTCGAATAAAAAATTTATGCCCCTTGAAATTTAATGGCCGATTGCTCCCTCTCGCCCCACCCCTTAAATCAGTCTTGTCAAAGATACTTTTAAAAAGTATTCAAGTAAAGATACAGTTACTTATTTTCAAAAGTATTTAAAATACGTATTTGAATACTTAGAAAAAAAGTATTCAAGTATAAATACGAATACTTTTAAAAAGTATTTAAAGAAACATTCAATTACTTTTTTTTTTTTTTTATTAAAATAAATATTAAATATTGTATTAAAAATATAATAAAACCAGTAGGTAAAATACAAATGACGTGTTCAGTTATTAAGTTAATATTTTATTAACTTTTAAGTTAGTTCACACACAGTACACGTCGATACACAAATGACAAATGCCAATAAACGTAAATGTTTATATCATAATACGGTTAATACTTAATAATACTAAATAAAAGACTGTTATAATGTTATTCAAACATATCCTGCGATAACGCGAAGACGGATTACCAGGAATAACCGAATGCGGGTTGCGTGTATAGTGTATAGATGTAATATATTAGCAATCGTCCTATCGACTATCGGTATGCTTTATTTTAATATGTGCATAATTATTACAGTAAAGGTATTTCCATTTTTATTAGGAAATCGACAGACTTAATTTTGTATACTTCTATAAATATTACAATATACTAATATACAATGGCGATGAACAATCTATAAATAAAAATGCTGAACAATTTGTATTATTTTATTGAAATTTGGCGTCCTGTTCATAAAGTAAAACGAAAAAAGTATTTAAAAATAGTATTTGATTTTAAATATAGATACTTTCAAAACTGTATTCAAATACTGTGCGCAAGTACTTTTTTCAAAAGGATTTAGAATACGTATTTGAGTACTTGAAAAGTATTTGGATACTTTTATTGAAATACTTTTACTCAAGTACTTTACAAAACTGCCTTAAATACGTCTTTGGACATCTATATTTACTAGAATATAAAAAAAAGATACTTATTCATGCTACATAAAAAAAAAATTCTTTGTTGTTGTAATCCTATGTTTTGAAGTTACGCTACTAGTTTCATGTTAGATGTTTGGAGATATTTGAATTGTATAATTATACGTGATTTGTTTGCTTTCAGAAACTACATTGTTACCAAATTATTAAACAACATATTATACACTAATGACAAGGAACGTTTAATTTTTAAGAATATTTCAGAAAACCAGAATTCTAAAGTAATAAAAAAATCGAATCAATTTAACGTTGATAAATTATCTAAAATATCTCAGTTGGAAATACGTTTACAAAAATTAGAAAAGATAATTGGTTCTGAAAAATTAACACTGGTGAGAATTATAAAAATAATTTAATCTTATTATAATTGGATATTTTTAATATTAAGCCATTGCATATTTAAAAATCATTAATATATTTATATTCAGTTGATAAAGAATAATTTAATTTATTATAGTTATTAAATTATTATGTACCCATTTCTTGTTGATTTACAAATTTTTTCAATTAATTTTTATTTTTACAAAATATAAAGATTGTTAAAATTAAATTTTTTATCTTCAATAATAATTAGTATAATTGTAATGCAAAATTATTTTAAAACGGTTATAGTACATTTTTGAAAACTAAAATTATTAGGTGTAAATAATATAAATTCTGAAAAATAATTTAAATTTATAATATATTTTAATAAATATGTATGCTTAAACGTACAAATTGTAAATCACCACATTGATATTAAACTTTTATAAAAGTTTAATTTAAACGTAAAGATTTGTATGTTATTTTACAATACTGTTTATAATTCCATACATAATTTTAAAATTTATATTAGCCTATTTATACACTACATACATCTTGTATAGACTTATACAACAAAAATATATTTACTGTTAAATGAGATGTTGATTTATTTTTCTTGTTATCCAACAATACTGATTTATGTAAATTAGTAAATTGATACTTTTGAAAAATTTGTTTCAGTATTATTGTAATATGCATTAGAAAATATTATACTAGAATAAATATTGAGGAACAAATATATTTGTTTTACAGAAACATTTGGGTGGCAATAGCAAAGACGGGTTGGTTAAAGCTGTTTACACATTAAAGAGACTATCCAAGCAAATTTTCTCTCAAGTGAATGAAATTGAATCTAAAAATTTTAATATATTACCAAAGTTAAAACAAATTGCTAACCAACTAAATAATCAAAATATAAATGGAAAGGAAAAGATAAATGAACTCTATGAAACTATTTTAAAAGCAAAGGAAGAATCACATATATTACCTCAAATTATACAAAGAATGACAATTTTAGAAAATTTTCATCACAAAGGTAATTCATATTTAAATAATGTTATTTATATTATACTCTTAATTTATAATAAATGTTAAGATAATTTTTACACTGATTTAGTATTTAATTATAATAATTAATATTATTTCTTTAGTATAAAATATTACCATCTTAACAATTTTAAAACAATTTATAAACACATTTTAACTTTAATTATCTATAATATAATAAATCAACACTGCACATTAACTTTAAACCTTACAGAAGAATACAGAAAAAATAATATTTTAAAAAAAGTTTTGTTGTGCATCCATAATTTAGAAAAAATGGCAAATCAATTTCAAAGTAAAATAAATTTAAAATGTTCTTCATAGACTAATGATTTAAAAAACCACTACAACTTAAAATTAATTTTGAATGTCTGACGCACATACACTCTTAAAAACGCATTGGATACTACTTTCAATTCTAAACATTCTTTTTTGTAGTTTTAGTTGTATAATCTTTAAATATTTTATTTAATATTTCAAATATGATATAATTATTGTGAATTTATTTTGTAAAAAAAAAAACGATTTTAGAAAATGTATTATTTAAAAAAATAAAGAATTTTATGTTAAGACAAACAATTTGTTTATATCTTGAACTGAATAAATGTCTTCAAACAAATTTTTTTCAACTAAGTTGATGTATTTTTATAAAATTAATTATTATTTCATTCAAAATATTTCTCAAGGTTCAATGATTCTTGTCTCATTAATAAAGTCAGTTTTAGCACACTAACGTGGACCATACCAAATACACCACCTAGAAAAAAAAAAAACTATTAAAAACTATTAATTTATCATACAATTTTAAATAGCTAAATACATTTTTTATATGCAAAATGCTTATTATGGTAAAAATTAATACCAAGTTACTACCAAAATGCTAATGAATCGTAACGAATCAAAAATATATTAAAATGTAAAAAAATTGAGTAACTTATCAATAATATGTTTATTAAAGAACATGCTGTTAGTATTAAACTTTTGAATTTTATGAAAGTATTTTAAGTACTACTCAAACACTTATCTCAGGAATCCGTTGTGAATTAAAAGTAATTCTCAAATACTTTAAACTTAAAAAAAAACAAAAATGCTTATACTGTTGATTATGTTTTATTTACTAATGTGTTTATTTAATTTTTACTTAACTATCTGTTGTACATTTTAAAATTATAATTCATACACTTTATACTGTTTGTTTTAGTTGATACATTTGCAATAACAATTGAAAATCAAAATGCTCAATATTCAGAAACTTCGAAAATTCTAAAGAACAATGAATTATTAATTAATGAAATTGATACCCATATAACTAAAAATACATCCATTGTAGTTTTTAATTTACAGTCATTGATAGTTGAAATAGAAGTTCTTGATAACCAATTGAAATATAAAAAAGTGTAAAAACTTAAGATTGGAAAAATTGTATGTATTATACATTTTATTTCAAATACAAAATGAAAAAAATCTTAGAATTACAATTTTTTGATATTAATATAAAATATTTATATATACAATTTTTCAGTATGTTTCATAAGATGTGGCTTATAAGGTGAAAATCTTACAAAGATAATGTGTCGTAATAATGATATATTTATAGGTTTATAATGAAAATGGATGCTTTACTTTAATATTAAGCAACCAATGTTCAATTTGATAGAATAAATACCTATGTCTATGGACATTATAAAATTTATTATTTGTGTAATGCTAATGTAAATCAGAAAAAATAATGTATAACATGTCTAATTTTGTATATTTAGTTATAGTTGTAATAATCTATCAGTATTAATAAATATATAAAAATTTAAATTTAAATAAAAGCATGTTATTTTTTTATTTTGCTTAGCAAGTGTTTAATACATAGCATTAATGTAATTTTAACATTTAAAATATTTTTTCTCATTTAATTTTAATTTTAAGTATAAAAACAATTTTTTTTATACACATACATTTAGTACAAATATACTATTGACTTACAACAAATTTTATTTATTTATTCATTGCTCCCATATAGTATTGTTATGCTTATTGATTACAAAAAAAATTGTAACATGATGGTACTAGTGATTTTTTAAAAATTGTTGTTAATTTAGTTTGAGAGAGGTTACAATATAATAGTATTTTAAACTAACTAAAAGGTATCATTTTTATGTTGTGTAGTTACATAGACAAGTCATAGTTTTTGATAAATTTTTTTGTATTAAGAATTATATTTAAGAAACAGATCATTATTTGGAGATGCATTTGAAGTTTTGATGATTGTCTAAAAGGAGTATTTAATGAGGAAAAACTTAATACATACCTTTTTTAGTAATCTGGAAAACATATAGATCTTCTTAAATGTGTAATTATTGCAATCCGCTTATGAAACACTTGTTCACAATAATTACATTTATACTCTTCAACTGTTGCACATAAAAAATATTTACTACTTATATATTAAAAATATAATATCATATATAACTTAAAAAGTTATATTTTACTTAATATGAAATTATTAAAACTTAATTAGTTATCAAATAATTGAAATGTAATATATATATATATATATATATATATATATATATATATATATATATATGTATACATGTAATGTGTTGAAATTCCTACAAATTATTTTAATCATACTTTTGACAATAAAAAAAAAAAAAAATAATACATTAAATGTATTCTAGTAATTTCTTCAAACTATTATAGAGTTTCAAAAATATTAATGACATTTATATTTAAAAAAAATTATTTTAGTTATTATAAAATATTTCTATCTCTGCATCAGAGAATAGGAAAAAAATCTTTTTGTACTTAGTGAAAACACAACTTTGATTATATATTTATGTAATATTTTAACTTTTTTGTAGATACAAATCTACTTTATATTAATCATAAGTTGTATTTTGATAAGCAATCAAATCAAATAATCAGTACTCACATATTTGCTCATCAAATTTTAATTTGAGTTTTTCTCCATTTCTTTTCTTGTGTCTTACTTTTTTATATTCTGGATTATGGCTATCAATTGGATTTAAAAAATCAGCTATAGATGACAGAGGCAGTTCATTATCTGAGACACTAAAAATTAAACTTTGGAAAAATGATCAAAACTAAAAATGTATGATAAATTAACTCACTCATCAATTTCACTAATATCTTCGCAGTCTACTGTTCTTAGTTTCATATTAATTGTATTATTAATGTTTTCAATAGAATCAGCGTTTGAATTTAGACAATCTAAAGTATAAATAAGACACTTAAATTCATAGAAGTTATGTATAACTATAAATTAATAAAATTAATAGAATTTAAGTGTTGATTAATGTGTATTTATATGACCAAAGATAAGGATTTTTGATATTTATACTTATTACTATAATAATTTTTGTGGATGGAAATTAATATATATGTACATCATACATTCATGTGGAGTATATTTTGTGTATTAAAGTTGATAGAATCTTAATAAAATTTAATATGATAATAATGATAAGTATAAACAAAAATAATAACTATGAATTATAACTATGATGAGAACCATTCAAAAATAATATAAAATAAGTAAATGTTTTTGTGTTTTATTAAGAATTTAGCCCATTACAGTATACACAAAGAATCAATTTTGTAATTTCTTGTTAGAAAATAAAAATAGTGTACATTTATTTTACATTGAATTAATAATGTGAGACTTGATACAATTTTTTTGAGTCAATAGAAAAAATAAACATAGCTTTAATTTCTATGCACAAATAGTATGTAAATGTGTTAGTTAATTAATAATTATACAAATTCACGAATTTTTTTTTTTTTTTAAATTAGGTATACAATATTAAAAATCAAAAGATGATTTATAAAAAATTGTTAATTGTTTGGAGTTAGAGAATGTACTTAATATTCAATTTAGTTATGTAATTTCATAATATTTATTCATGAACACCTAATTCTCTTCTTATTTTTATAAAATAAGGATATAAATAATTACTTTACATGGGATAAAACTTAGCTTCATAGAAAATACATACAAATCTAGACCTTGGTTAAGAGAGAAATAAATAAATAATACTCACATTTTGGTTTACCACATATATTTTTGTATTTTACTTGTTTACAATTACTTAAATTATCAGTTATTGATGACAATGGCAATTCATTATCTGATAAACTAAAAATTAAATGTTTAAATAATATATTATTATTATTATTATTATAATATATAATTATTATAATAAATAATATGTTAATATAATTGAGGTTTAAATTATGATATAATTACTCATCAAGTTCACTTATATCATCTTCAGAATCTATTGTTCTCTGTTTTGAATTAAATGTACAATTATTATTTATGGTTGAACGGGATGTTTTAGTGTTAGAACTAACAAAACCTAAAATACAAATAAAATAGACTAAAACTAAATTAAGTTTCTCCATAAATAATTAATTTAATTTAAATTTACAAAACTTAAAAATTCAAATGATGATCTATAGAAAATGTTTAAATGTTTTTAGTTATGAGATGCACTTTATATTAAATTACATTTTGTAATTTGATTTATACCAATTTTGCAATTGTAAACCATAAGATACATTTAATAAATCAAAAGACTACGGAGTGATCAATTTTAGTTTGATTCTCAAGAGAAGATAGGACTACTTTACTAGATTAAACTTTATCCTTAAAGATCATAAACCAAAATGTTTCACATAAAAACTAAACTCAGCAATTAAGTATTATAAGTTCTCAAAAGCAAAAGAAATAATTTGTACAACCAAAAATCTCAAACAAATAAATAATAAATACTCACATTTTTTCTCATATTTTACCTCTCTAGAATTATTTAAACAAACAAATATTGATGACAGAGGTAATTCATCATCTGAAAAACTAAATATGAAATTTATATAATGTAATTTTAGTGTAAATGTTAATTAAACCTACTCATCAAGTTCACTTTCATCACCTTCGGAATATACTGTTCTCCGTTTTGTATTAATTGTACTATTTTTGTTTGTTGTAGAACCGGCCATTGCAGTGTTTAGTTGAAACAAATAAAATACTCATTCAATATTTGTTATTGGAATATTTTGCAAATTCAAGAGATCATTTCTAAAATTTAAATGTATAAGAAGCTTAAGTTAAAAATAAAGTACACATGATTTGTAATAAAAATGAATAGCATAATATAAAAATTGTTATTATATTTCTATATTATTATATATAATATATTATTATTATGATATATATTATTGCAAGTAAAATAATATTAAATTTTTGAATATACTATTTCATATAGTATATTTTATCATACATTAACATACATATTTATTATATTATCAGGACTTCAGAAATAAGTTAATGTATGGAAATAATTTGTATAATTAATATTGGATATTTTGTTTTAAGAGTATTGAAACTCTACATCTGACTTTAGAGCATTTTGATGATCTAAGAATTCAACCATATTATTTTCCATTGTCCTCTTATTTTTAGCAGACAACTCCTTTTTTTCTCTCTATCTTTTTTTAGTTATATCTCTCACGACGCTAATCTCCTCAACACTCTATTTTTGTAATCCATTTCATTATTCTTCTAGCTTCTCAATCTAACTAGTAGTTATTTTATTTGAATTGTAATAGTCTTAATTATATTCACCTAATTGCTATGCTGTAATATGTTTAACAAAGCCAAAAAAAAAAAAAAAAAAAACAATAAAAATTCAACTTCAAATTTGCAGTAATTGAAAAACCCCCCAGTATAAGTATTTCGTAATGGTATGTACAAACAGGATAACAATATGTTATTAACAAATTCGTGGAATGTAGATATTTGTATCTGGGTATATGTTGTCAACTGTGTTGCGCTATTAAACCAATAGACGCATATTCACAATTCGCACCAGTTAGTTCTATTTTTCTCTTCAATATTAATTTCCCTTGATTTTTTATTCATATTTGTTTTGAATGGTTTGTATGTTCCAGACAGGAGCAGCTTTTAACATTTCTAAAAGTTCTATTAAGAGCTCTTTTGATCACATTATGCAAAAGTTTAAAAAATAATACAAATATGTATAAATTGTGTAGTATGTATAAACAGGTCAATTTAAATTCACGATATTGTTAATAACACCGTCCGCACTGAGTGATGTTTTCTATTTAGAATGGAAAACACAAATATAAGCAACCGATTTCTATGATATTATGCGGCACAATGTTGATCACTATTCGTCAACTTGTAACCGGTTATTAGAATACTTGTTGGTAACACCATTAGCAACATGTTACCAACCAGTTGCCAAAATGTTACTTTGTCTGTATTTACCTTAAGAGTAAGTACATTGAACAACTACGATATATATATACTTATACATATTTAACTACCCAAAATACAATAAACCAGACAAATATTACATTATTCATAAATAACTCATTAACATAAGTAAGGGTATCTATTACATTAATTTTAGCAGTAAAAACAATACTATATTTAACGAGGCTCACCAAAATTAACGTTGGTGATTCACAGTAAGTGTTTACAAAGTAGTCACAGAAAAGGACCCTGAAACGCCTCGGATACTTCAAACAACTCCAATACTTACGAGGCAAAGGTACGAACGCGGAGCGTTACAGACTTCATGAACCGACAGCAAATCGTCGAACATTTTCATCGATGTCACTATTTGACGGCCATAATGAACGGAATTATTTTTTCATGATCGTCAAACACCGCAACCCGACAACGTATTGACAACCGGTCGAATCGAAAATCGTTGATGACAAGTTGCAGAATGGATAATTAGATTAACACCACATGCAACGTCTAAAGTATCAAATGAATACTATAGATATCGTATGAATATGATCTGAGGAGCGTAATCATCGAGTGATCATAGCCATACGATCAGAATTTCTATCTATCCATTGATCGTTAATGACTTCTGATAATGATTAAACTTCGCAGGCTGAAACCGTACGCACATGGTTGTTAATGACGAATGTCAAGGATACATATTACAGCAGAAAGTATTTTCATCTGTAGCTACCTAGGTTTCTGTACGTGAGATGTCCTACATTAAAATTTAATTGATTTTTGTATAAAGGCGCCAACCCGCATGAGTTATTTCCGTCCGACACACGTACAACATGGCAATTATTCGTTCAATAGTATAAATTACCGTTGGCTCTAATATTAAACTTAATGGCGCCAAACACCTAAATACCCCAGAACTATTTTAGGTGATGGAAAGGTGGATGACTTAATTAGTGCTAGATATAATATTGTTATTATTGTATTCTATTATATTATATAGTAATGGCTATATGGGAAATACTCGTGGTTCACAGGTATATGATACTTGTTTAATAATTGTTTTTTGGCAAGTGGTTAGGAGGGTACCCATAAGTACACAGGCGTAAACTGGGGTTAATTGCCATTAATTATTCCATAGACAATTTACTGATTTTGAATGTATACTTGTCTATCAAATTATTTTGTTTATATTATTACTATAGTATGTACGTACTAAATATTAATACATATCCACTTAAATGAGGGACCGTTTCTTCAGATCCCCTTTACCACACGCAATGCGTACCTGTGTGCATAGGCGGTGATTGGGGGGCTTAGACCTCCAAAATTAATTGAACATTTTTTAATATATTAAATAGGCTATTAAAATGGTTGTGCAAAGAAAAATTTAAGCCCCCTAAAATTCAAACAAATTTCCGTCCCGTGTGTAGTATCAACAGTACAACCATTTTGCTACGTAAGACAATTGCAAGATACGTGTTGGAACCTATCCAACATTGATTGATCTTAATATCAAAAAGCACATCAAAAGACAATTAATTCAATACTTGAGACTGGCATACTTAGAGATCACATCACTAGATCTAATTTATATTTTCGAATACAATCTAGACGTGATAACACTTAATTTTGAAAATAACTATCAAACACAATCACTGTAATTTTCTATATAATCTGTATAATTTGTTCTATTAGTATAATAGTTTTTAATTAATTTTTGTGTTTTGTTGTTAATAAATTATTTGTTCAAAAATTGAAACTAAAAAATAAGACAGTTTTCATTTACCACAATGACAATTTTTTTTTCAATTCTAGGTTTATTGGTCAATAAAAACATTTTTGCTTAATATTTATCTTTGACCATTCAGATGAAAACCAAATATCACAAATTTTATGCAAACATTAAGTAATCTTCATTTAGAATTTTTTTTTTTTATTAATGAAAACTATTGTTAACATATTAGTATTAAAGAATAAATATATTGTTTATAAAAGACAAAAATCTTTAAAAATTGACTTATTCTACACTACCACTAAAATTAAAAAGAATGTAATGACAGAGATTTTTAGTTATAATTAACAGATATTTGATAATTAAAAATGTAACATATTAAGATTAGATGATATCCTTATATTATAATATTGAAATACATAATTTAATGAATACATTTTTTTTTTACTTTATAACAAAAAAAGAATTTAAATAGGTTAAATTCTTAATAGTATACAGTCAGTTAAATAAAAACTTACATCAAATTAAAAAAAAAAAAAACATAAAATTAGGTGTCAATAACTTCATTCTTCAATAAAATAGAATAATAGTTAAATGATTGGATTTGATTTTTTTTTTCTATTTGTTCCTAAACAAAATATATACATATATTAACAATATATAAACAATTATATTAATTTGGAGTAGAGCATTGATAATTCTGTTAATCATTGCTAGATCTCAGATCAAGTAAGTCTACAGTAGTCAAGGTTTAGACCATAAATATAAATAAAAAAGGTCATATATATAGACTCTCAGGACTCCTGAAGTGATAATAAAATAATTTGAGATTTTTTTCTATTCAACATACAGCTTCCAATTTTATGAAAAAAAGACTAGCCATGAGTGAAAAGGATTAAAATAATGTTATTACAAAGTCAATAATTTTAAGAATATTTTGAATTATTTTTAGGAAAATTATTTTCAATTTTTTTTTTTTTTTACAAAATTAAAATAACCATTTACTTTTTATAAATATGAAAAATACATAAATCTAATTAAATTATAATATAAATTAAATCTTACTTACGAATCTTGAATGCTTAAGTTTGAGTTGTCATATCTTAAATTATGTTCAACTAATTTTAAGAACAATGATTTAATATAACTTCTGATGGAAGAAGTTGTTTCATCTTCATTTTCATGCATTACTAATAACATTTTTGATGACAATGAACCAGAAAACAGAAGATGAGCAAACATTTTCACACAACCTTGTAGTTTATTAGTATCAATATTATGGCTAGTTAAATAGCGTTGGCCGTGTATTATTATTTGAGAAAGATCTTTGTTTGTTTGGCAAAAAAGCTAAAAATGAATAAAAGATCTAATAAAAAAAAAATCAGGATATTTGCCACATTGAAAAAATAATCATAGATTTGAGTTTTCAGTGACTACGTATATATAATATATATGTTACTGTAAATGTCCGCAATTGGTGAGTACTGCCAGTCACCGATTTATATCAACATACATCAAAGTCATTGGTAAATGTTGGCATATTGATTGAATGTGTACTGTTTATAAACATTTACTAGCGAATATCAACATTTATATAATGATATTGGTGAATGTTGGTAATGCCGATATTATTTAATCTACCAAAATTTTGAATAGAGAAGTCTTCAAGTAAAAGCTGTAAAATGTTGAGAACTTCAAAACAAAAGTTTCTTCCGGCTAATGTAGGGGAAACTATCCGTATTCAAGTTCCGGATGTTGATCGTAGTAAAATGGATCTCCAACATATTTTAGCTGTAGTATTAGAAGTAGTAGATAATGATTATTATAAATTAGCTACCAAAAATGGTGTTATAAATCAATTATACACCAGAAACAATTTTCAGTATGTAAAGAAAATTTAATACCAATCACTGATGTACAAATGGATCAACAATTTTCCTTAAGGCAAAATTCTGCATCAAATTCATCAACCAGTAGGCAAGGGTATACACGATAAAATTGCAAAACTAAGTTAAAACTACACAAAAAAAGTGTAGTTGTAGAAATGTTGGCATGTTATGTAGTTCAAAATGTCATGACAGTTTGTCATGTTGTAATAAGTAGAATCATTTTCGCATTTTTTTTTTTTAATAATAATTTTTGTATTGCAAAATAATCATAATTAATAATAAAAAGTATTACAGGTATAATACAATTTTTAATAATAATTATAATTTATAAAGTAATTATTAATCTTCTTCTTCTTCTTCTTCTTTTGCCTCGCCTTCCTCCCAACTATTTGGAGTAGGCCACCCTTGTCCTATACCTCCACTTTACTCGGTCAATCACATCTCCTTTGCACACACCGACAGCCCTCATGTCATTCTCCAACCATCTCCTTTTTGATCTTCCTCTTCCTCTTTTCCCTTCAACGTCCATCTTCATAACCACTCTTACTGTATTCGTTTCCTCTCGCCTCATCACATGCCCAAACCATCTCAGCCTATTTTCTCTCATCTTGTCCACAATTGGCGCTACACCAACACTACCTCTCACGTATTCATTCCTTAATCTATCTTCTTTTGTCACTCCACTCAACCATCTAAGCATTCTCATTTCCGCGACACTCATACTTTGTTCTATTCTCCTGTTAACCGCCCAACACTCTGAACCATACAGCATAGTTGGTCTCACTACACTTTTATAAAATTTACCTTTCAGCCTCATTGGAATTCTCTTATCGCATAACACGCCCGATACTTCTCTCTATTTCATCCACCCGCACTTAATCCTATGTTTTACATCCATGTCAAAGCCCTGTCCTTTTGAACAAAAGATCCTAAATATTTAAAGCTCTCAACTTCACCTATCACATCACCATCTATTGTCAGTTGTCTCCTCATTCCTTCAACTTCTTGGTCTCTTTGTCCAACATCATACTCTATATGAAAGTAATTATTAATATTTATAACTAAACATATCATTTCTATTTTATATTATTGTTTATAGAACTATTAGTACTATACTGTAATATTATGTGCGAGTACGTAACCTATATCAACATTAACCAAAATCGTGTTATGCATATCAACATTGATCAAAATTCTAATGCAAATGTCAATATCCACTAATACATATCTATATTATTTTAATTTTTCAACATTCACCAATTTAGTAGGTGTATGCCGACATTCACTAGGTGACTGTCAACACTTATAAACTGCGGACATTCACAGTAACATATATGTATATATATATAATAATGCTTTGTATATAATTCTAGATAAAAAATATATTATAAAGATTTATAATTCTAGATAAATTATTATGATTAATTATTTTTTAATGATAATTAAGAAATCTGTGTATAATGTATAATTTTAACTAAAATGTATTAAATAATTATTTAATGAATGATACTTAGTAATCAAAAGGTTATGGTAATAGTGTATTTTAGATTTTAATTATTTACATAATATTATAAAAAAAAAAAATTGCAGTTGGCTTAATGTATTAAAACATAATATTTACTTGTGGTTTAAGTATGAAATCCTCTTTAAATATTTGCTTATGACAACAATAAAAAAACATTAGGCGCATTTCAATTTCTTGATCATTCTTCATCATTTGAGCACATTCATTATACCTTATAGTTTTGCTTAAACACATTATTTTTGTGTTTGTTTCTATTTTTAGCTCTTGAGTGAATATTATTTCTATAAAATAAATTTTAAAACTTAAAAAATGTTGAATATAGTTTATATTTATGTTACCACTATTGAAAATATAATAATGGTTTTTTATAAAATAATTATAAAAAGTACATACGTTAAGAATATGCATTAGTTTGAATAATTTATAGCTAAAAATAATTTAATAGTATTGAAAATTCTACAAATGTTCATCATATAAACTATTTTTGAATAAAAGTGAATTTCAATTTTGTAAAAGAATAACATTAAAATTGCATGAATTAAATTTTTCACAATATTTGAACTTCTTTATACATTATGCTATTTCATAAATATATTTATTAAATATTTAAGTAAATGTTGCTTAAAGTAAAATTACTCTCATAACTAAATAAAATTAATTATTACCTTTTTTCCTGCTCTCATAATTATTATAAGACTTTAAATCAAATTTAAAATCGCAATCATCTTCACTATCAGATTCCTCTGTCTTCATTACTGATAATTTATATTCTTTTTCATGTAACTCGTATTCAGAATCATAGCAGTAATAGTCTAATAAAAAAATTAAAAATTAAAAAATTTAAATTTATTTTTAAGTATGTATAACCTGTTATATTTTTTGTATCAGTTGTAGCTTCTAAAGTTAAGTAATGGGTGATTTGACAGTCAGTAGCTGGTACTAAGTCAATTTGTTTAACCTTGAATCCATTATTTTGTAATTGTAATACTAATTTAATTCTTTTTTTAATCTGAAATGTGAAAAAAAAAAGTATTTTGGATTAAAAAACATAGGTTTTATTTTAAATAAGTCCTACATATTGATTTTTTAACAACTAGGCCATAATTTCTAGCCAAAAAAATATTTATATAATAGAAATAACAATGAAGTATTTTTATAGATTTTTAGGACATCAACATCCAAGCTTCAATAAACCTCTAAAATTAAAAAAATAAATTAAATTTACTAAATGAAAAGAAATTTCAAAAAGTAACAACAAAATAGAAGACAATTTAGAAAAGTAAAATACAGTACAATTTATTAAAATGGGAAGAATAAGATAGTTAAGTTACATACAAAGAATGGACAACAAAAGAATGCTTAAACGAATAATGCATGCAAGAATGGAAAGAACAAGAAGGCAGGGCCGACAAAGAAGTAGATTGTTAGATGAAGTAAAGAAACACCTATGACTGATGGGTACACAGAATTAGAGAAATGTTGCTAAAGACCAAAAGAAGAGGGAAAAAATTGCTTTAGAAGCCGAAGGTTATTATGGTCTGCAGCATTTATGAATAGTAAATGAAAAAAATTATATTTTAACAAAGTTAAAAAATAATTCTAAATAATAATAATAACAATAAATATTAATTACCCTTTCGTCAAGATTTTCATTATACAAAATATAATGTAGTTTATCAAAAATATCATAAATTTTTTTTTCAAAGATTTCATTCAATTTCTTGCCACATACTTCCAAAATGACAATAGCTATTTCAATAGTAATTACAGACAATGATTTATCAAGTAATGTTAACAACTCGATGGCCAGCATTTCATCAGCCTAAAATTTAATATTTACATAATTTGTATATTTTTTATTACCAAAATACCATAATATAAAAAAAAAAACGTACAACACTATGATTAATCAAATGAGCAATAAATAATACTGATGCTAAACACAAAGATTTTTTGTTTTTATCATATGCAACTTGGAACTGCATAATACATCTGGTCAAGACTAATTCTCCTATAATTGGAAACTAAAAGTATTGACACATATTAAAATTAAAATACAATTTTAAAAGGTATTTTATCTAACTACTTACCACATAATTGATGACAGCAACCAAAGTAGCATAAACATGAGTATCTTTAATTGATGCTATTTGAGCCTGAGTAATAAATTGACAAAATAAACCTTTTCCTCGCAGAATATTTAGTTTTAATAATTCTTTTCTCACAGTTCCAATATTAACTGCGTTGACCTTATTTATTAAAACGTAAATAGTTGTTTTTAAATTATACCAAGCAATTCTCTGGTATGCACCACTAAAATTACCAAATAATTCAATTACTATTGTTAATTTCATTAAAATACTCAATGAAATTAGAAATTAACCATACCAAACATATTGGGCTTTTAATAAAATTTGACATTACATTCTATATTAGTAAATTTTACTCTGAAGCAATAGTTATAGACATTTCTTGAGTATTCTTATTTTATTAAATGTTTAATTTAATAAAAGTAATAAATAATGTTAAAAAATGTATCATTAATTGTTTTAGTAAATTTAATTTATATTATATTTTAAAATTAATTATATTAAAGCATAAAATAAAACCCTGTCATAATCTCAAATATGTACAGCAAACAATAAATATTCAATGTTCATATAAGTTAAATATTTTTCTTGATGTTAAAAAAATAAAATAATAATTAACAAGTACCTGGACTTATCCACAAAGTCCTCTTGAATGCTTTTCTTTTTCTCATTTGATGATAAAAAGTTGTCATTGTTGCACTTCATTTTTGGCACTATAATATTAAGTATAATATCAAAGTAAGTACAATAGTGAACTATACATTTTTTAAATAATAATAAAATAATAAATAATACTAAATGATGGTATACTGAATGCTTGTATTTATTTATAAAATAATATCCAATAATATAGCATAATATATTATTTTAAATAAAAAATGTTGATTATTCGGTACTTATCGGTTATTACGACTACCATAAAAATAATGAAAACTAGGAATAATTAATAATTATATAAATTGTATAAAATAACTATTATAAAAACTAGAAATAATTAATAATTCACTCTAGGAGGAAAATGCTCAGACATGCAATTTAAAATTCCTATAAATGGATTTTCAGGCTTTTGACGCCACATGAATACAACCAACTCTTAGGTAAAACACCATGATTCCAGATTTGCATGTAATAATATAACACAATAGTGCAACTCCGTTGGTAAATGGCAAGTAAAACATCATGTTACTCATATTATTTAAAAAAAATCCTTATACTAATGCTAATAATAACTACCATTCAATACGTCTCGTTAGGTAGTCGCGATAACCGATAAGTAGCGGTTATTCTATATAAGGTGCAATATGCAGAAAACAAATTGAATATTATCAACCATCTCTGTAAATGTGTCATACAACGCATGAATTTTTTTCTAGAAAATATACTGTATTGATTAAAAATATTTATACACAAACATTTTATTTAACCACAGTAAATAAGCAATGAGTAATCAATACAGAAGATTTTTTTCTTGATTTTAAGAATTAAAAATTATATTATATACAACAATAATATACCAACCCTCACATAGGTATACCTTAGCATTAACAAAAATTATCCATATAATAAATTTAATCCAAACAATAAAACTTTATAAACATTTGGTAGTACAAAATTAAAATATAAAAAAATTATATCCTTTAGGGGTAAAATTAAAATAAAAAAATAGTTAAGATCTAAAAAAAATATTAATGCTCATTTCATTTCTTTTGGGTATTTGAATATTATTTTTATTCAAAGAATATTCTATTTAACGTTTCATAATATCAAGTATAATTTTCAAAAAACATTAGGCAACTAATAATGAATCTTTGGTTCATGTTTACTGATGTATTCTGAAAAAATAAATGTTTCTGATATTAGAATTAACTTTTATGACAGAATTGAAGTAAAAGAACAATATAATCTAGGTAATCCAAGTATCGATTAATACGGAGGTAAAGTAATGACTAATCGCATGGAATGCAAAATCAAAAAAAGTACATCTTATAATGGATAAAAATGGCAATCATGGTATTGTTTTACACAGCACGACCATTATTCTAGTTGGTCTGTTGTCTGTCTTGTAGTTGGTCTGTTCTCAATGAAATTGGTCGAAGTGGTCTGATCAACGTGAGACCCGAGATTTAGTATTAGAGAACAGACGGGTATATCAACGCCATCAGTCTACAGACAAACGACCATAGAATTGTGCCCGCACAACGCGACCTTGCCGCACACAACAAAAAACAGAAACGACCGATCAACAAGCGATTTGAGATTTAACGATAGGTACCTATGTCGGACATGACACCGAAGTGAGAGACGATGATGACGGTTCCTCGGATCGCTGTCCGCTTGATGGCTATTAACTACCGGAGCGCGGGGACGCGAGTCGACGGACGAACGAGCGGAAGCGAATTACAAAGTGGCGACGGATGGCGGAACGGCAGAAACGAACCGGTAAGAGATAAGCGAGAGGAGAAAGAAAGAAAAAAACAGTAGTCAAGACGTAAGAAAAAAAAAAGAAAAATAATGATAAAAGGCTAGCGGTATTCAACGCGCGGACCGGCGCTCTTATCATGGACACTGTTGAGCAGCACTCCCAGGACCGCGATGGACGCCGCCGTCGTTTAACGCGAGCCAAATCGAAGGATGATCGCGAGACGACGATCGCGTGTTCGCTTCACCGTTGTCGTTACGATCGTACAGCACCGTCGGCATGCACGGGGACGCGTGTTGCAGTGACGAACGAGAAGAGTCCCCGTACCGGGACGACGGAACCGAATCGATCGATGGGGATTGTTGCGCGTCCGTCGGGGTTGTCGCCAAAACTTATACAAACACAGAAACCTTAACGCTCCGCAGCCTCGTAGGGTGTGCGGACGAACAAGGGTTGTGCACCCCACACGAGCCACCTATGACCCCACCCGGTGATTCGTGGTGATCGCGTTGCGCGCGCGTGGACAGCGAGATAGAATCGCGAAAACGTGATGTACAGTCTGATTCGTCATCTCTGTACACTGATTATTGATTAGTTATCCGGGAGAAATTGCTCGGTTGCAGACGCCGCGTGACGCTTGCGTATCAGAACGCACAATTTTCTCTGTTTAGTTATAGGAGGGGGGGAGGAATAAAAGTATTATTCAAAGAATCTGCGGTTTAAAACCTTTGGCCGCGTTACCGCACTGATGCTATAGGCCTATGCTGTACGTAAGAATTACGAATAATTGGGGAACCTTGACATTTTTAGTAAAAATTGTAATTTAATCGGAAAATTAATTTAATTTTTTTTTTTTTTTTTTAATTTTTGTTAATTCAATATTTATTTACTTATTATAGTAAACTATTAAATTACACGGTTTTATCATTTATATTTGGCCCGACGGTCAAATTATGTTTGACAAATGTTCTTCGCATGATGGAGAACAGTATTTAGGGCACCCTAATGATTTAATCGTGGTCTGTGCGTAGGTACTTAATTTTTCAATAATTAATTAGTTTACATGATAGTTTACGACTTATTATGATTTACATGCATATTGCTTCACAGATTATTTTATTTTCAATTTAACTCGCACATTCTATTAAAAATTGCCATGTTAGTGATATAGCCCATAGCCGTATGAGGTCAGCACATACCTACCATATATTTTGCAATTCGTCACTAGTAAAATAATTCAATATATATGTGCTAATAGATTTTAAATAATTGTTTTATAAAATATAGGTACACGTAATACATTTATAACAATAATAATTAATAAATATATATTGGAATACAAAGATGTAATAAATAAGTATTAATAATTTAAAATAACAAATATTGGCATAAAGTATTTTTCTTGATTTTGTTAATTTTTTCGTTCATATTTACTATTTTCCTACTAAAAATCATTTTTCGATGTACACCACCATTATGTTTTTATTCGCGGTGATAATCACTACATAGTATCTATAAAAACGTAAAAAATATAAAAAAATAAAATAAATATATTCAAAAACACAAGCTTGTATAGTTATTATTTTTTTTAGCAAAACTCGATGTGGTTTTTGTAAAAGGAACAAATACCTAATCAATTGAATTATCGTAGTTTGATTCTTTAAAGATTAAAAAAATAATAAAAAAAAACTTAATAAAATAAATTATCTTTACGAGTGGAATATTATTTATTTTGGTCACTTACTTTTATAAATTTATAAACGTTGTACCCTTGTCAAGAATATTATTAAATTCGAAATTCGAAAAAAATTAAATGTTAAAATTAATAGACTTAATTTTAAAAATAAACAAAAAATCAAGTTGGAGCATTTTTTTCGAATTACATTTATACGGATGACTTACATTTTTATAAGCAAAAACACAGGATCGTCTTTTTTGTTATTACTTATGAATTTTTTTTTTTCTATTCGATTTCTCTAGAACAATGAAATTAGTATTTAATTATATTATAAGGTACAGTTAATATTTTTAAGTTACCTTTCCTTGATTGATAACTTTTAATTTCGATTATATGTAGTACATCTTGCAAAGACCTCACTATTATATCACTGCCTTCATAATTAGCAACTTTAGATTCTTTAATTAACATTATTGCTGTCATTAAAGTTTCCATTGCATCAGAAAATTCTCCATTTCCAGTATTAGTAATAGCACGTGCTATTGCAGAACTAGATATGATTCTATTCCTTTTCATAATTTCATTAATTTGTCGTGGTGAAATTTTCAATTTATTGTGTTTACAAAGTACTGATGCAGGTGTATCAGAGAAACTTAATGCATATTTTGGTAATTGGTGTCCTAAAGTTTTAAAATATAGGTTTATTTATGATAGATTATATCAAACATTTATAATACATTGAACAAGTTAAATTGTATTCTTAACAAAATACACAAATATTTTGTACAGACTAAAATAAATTAATCATATAAAAATAATATAGGTTGATAGAACAAATATTTATTTGAAAATACTTTTTTTTTAAATTTTATTTTTAGAAGCTTTCGGTTAATAGCCATTGTATTATACCAGTTGGAAAGGGGACTACTTGAAAAAAAAATGTACTAAAAATGAATGGGTTTTTATCACAATTTAAAAATAAATTTGTTTTTAAAGTGAAATATTAATATTAATAATAATAATAATAAATAAAATGCAATTCTCAAGGCTGTCAAAATTTAGTCAACCATAAAAATAAATAATAATATATTTTAATGATACCGCCAGCTATCAAATTTTTAATACATATTTTCTAACTATAAATAAACTATGTATAAATTCTAAACTGTGAAATTTTAGACTTAAATTATATGTATATTTTATACACTGTCACATAATTTAGGAGGGGGTTTGAGAGATCTCCCAAGATATTGTATTGCAATAACCACAAATTAAGATACACGGTATCATATAATTGCACATTATTTATGCCTTAATTATGTTGAAGAAAGTTTATCGCCCCCTCTCCCCAAATTAGTATCTATTTACGTGCCTTATATTTACTTACATTTTACACACATAGACTATAAAAATAACAAAATGTACCTTGCATTGATGTATCTTGATTATATGCTAAGTTAGAAGAATGATTCCCTACATCAAAACTTAGTAAATCATGCTTTAGCAAAAGCTGTACAAATATTAAAACAGATATTTAAAAAAAAAAAATGTATATAAATACATTTAATTGTGACTTAAAAAATTACCGTTGCTTGACATTTTTCGCGTAAGCCTTGATTATAGGTATATAAATATTTTAAATAAAACAGAAAAATAATTAAAAAGTAACTTAAAGTTATTACTTTCATAACCATTAAATCTGTTTAAAAGATATCGATCACTTGAATAAGACAAACCTTGATTATGACAATTTGCTGAACAATTTAGCTGCTTACCTTTTATTGGTATCGATGTGTTTTGTTGTTGCATTAACAACAATGGATTTTCAAATAAAGATTCTTGCATAACTTTATTAGAACTGTCAGGTAAATTCTGATTAAATAGTAGTGAAGGTATCGGCCAAGTTTTAGATTTTGTATCTAACTGAAACCGTACAAATTTTAGAAAATTAGAAAATAAATTTAAAATCGGAGTATATATAAAAAAAAAGTTACAAATGAATAGGCTTCAATTGACATGTGAGTAACAATAGGCGATTTTCCATACAATTTTTCTTTAGGTAATATATTTAGGACTAGTTTCACACTGTACTCTGAATGCAATGTTATAATACAAAAACCTTTTGATTGACCACTTATATCATTTTCAAAAAATTTAACATCAATTAAATCTGAAACACCTATACTTGTTATACAATCGTATATATCTTGATCAGTTGTCCACTGTAAAAAAACATTATTTATACTATATATAAATAGTATATAAAATAATACATTATAGAATATAGGTACTATAACTCAAAAAATACATAACAATTTTCTATTCAAGTATGTATTTAATTTACCTTAGTCAAATTACCAACATATAATTGGTACCGATTTCGTATTATTTTTTTTGGATCATCAATCATTAAAAAATCTCTTTTTTGAAAGGCTTCAAATGAATATTTTGTCCAGGAAAAGTCATCAGTCGCAGATAGAATATCATTGCAAAAAAATATATCGTCATATTTAAAAAAATCCTGATTTAATGAATAAAATAAAATATTGAGTTAATAATTTGCAATAACACTACATTAAAATTATACAATTACAGCTTAATTAATTTTTTAATAACTTTTTATGATATACCATAGTATGTACACTACAAATCTAATCATAAACATACGCGTATATTAAAATAAACAATTTTTATCCTACCTTCATAATTTATAAATGTATAATATAAATACTAGTTAATAGTCTATAAATAACATGTTGGTAACTTCAAAAAAAGTTTCAGCTTTTCTAAGTTCCAAAAATCTAAATTAAGTGTCGGTGAACACAAACATTCCAAGAATTTTTATACAATTGTCGCAAGTACATGCACGACGTTATAATCCAAAAATAGCAAACTATAAGTGCGAATCTCTTGTGACGGTAAACGTCCAGTGTAAAATACTCGTAAAGTCAGATACCAATTATTTATTACCTCGGACCAGGAGTATTCATGATCCAGGTCAAGTTTGTCGTTATCGTTCATTTTTATTATTTTGCCGTTATTATTTACTCAGATGAAACACACGTAGCAATATTAATACGCAGATAGACGATTTATGTACAAAGGACATTGAATCCCTATATTATAGATTGCATTTTGAAAGTTGACATGAATATATGTTTGCCGACTGACGACGTTACAGTATCGATCACAAATAGTTGGCGAGTGAGATGCATCTCTATGGTTTTATGTCAGTTGATCCAACGCTGAATCATAACTATAAAATGTATATTCAACATATATTCAAACAATATATATTTGATAGAAGCCAGTGCTGTTTGATGGCAGGCGTGATGGCCGCCTCAGTACCAACTTGAATGGACGAAGTAAAAAAACGTAGAGTACCTAGTATAGTTATAAGGTACCTATCATAAGCAATACAAGATTATACATACATAGTTATCATTATCTATGTCGTGGAGTCGTGAATCATAGATTACAGAATATATGTATATATACAGAGAGAGATAGAGAGAGAGAGAGAGAGCTATGGGGAAAAACTAAAATAGTCAAAAAAAGAAAAAATCTAATAATTATTTAATCTTGTCATTTGTTTTACAAACTAAATTTATTTATTTTTTATATAATTTTATCAAAATCTTATTTCTATTACCATGATACATTTTTTTGAATTATTTCGTACTTTATCTCTTAGTTATTTGAGTTCAGAAACTTTACTACTGTAATACTAAACAGTTTCGGAATATTGACTATTATTATTTTTCCCGTAAACTTGTGTACACATAAATATTATATACCCTTCAATATACACGGAAGTATATATATATACATCCGTGTCGTTAAAATAATATTAATGTTGTTTTTGAAATAAACGTATTGTATGAGTGTCGGGTACAAAAACTTTATAGAAGCAAAATAGTGTGCACATACGTACTGCTTACACTTGAAAAAAAAATAAAAAATAAATAATAATAATAATGTTAATATAATTCTCATTAAAATGAAATCTTTGACTATTTTTTAACTTTTTTTTTAACAATAATAAAACATTAAATATGTTTAAAATTATAAAATAACAATGATTTAACGAATATGGCAATTTTGTGGTGTCATCTCAACCGTCGTTTTTGACAGTGGAAAATCTATTTTCATTCTGTTAATATTTTTTTACATCATGCTATCATGTAACACATTTTGAAATAGCTTACGTGAGTTCGTACATGTATTATACGTTTAATGTCATAGAGGGGGCCTCGTTTTATACATTATTTGTAAATTATTTGTAAGCACTTATGGTTTTACATACATAACATTACCATACCGTTTATTTATGTATAGTAGTTCGTATTATTTCCGAATACCATTATTACTGTGTAATTGAAGTGTTCAAAAACAATATTTTTTCCATGATAAAGTTATTATAGTACAGGAATAATAGGTAATTGAAGATTCTACAAAAAAATCAAAAGGATTGATTCATTGTTAAGGTACAATTATAATTTATATTTCATTTTAAATATACCAATTTTTCTTTTTACTCGAAAATCACGTTTTCAAGGGCAGATCTAGAACATATTTATGACTGGGTCATTTTATAGCAGAAAATATATAATACGTATAGCTCATTATCGACGTATATAGGGATGTCTTGGAAGGAGACTTAAACACCCTCCCTAAAAATAATGTGATTATATTCTTCTAAAACTATTAATATTATTTTTATTATCTATTATTTAGCTCTTCTAAATATTATTTTTTTCCAACGGAGATGGCACTTGTCCCAATTTCCCACACCTGAATCCGCCCATAGTTGGTAGATGTGTGTCAACCATTTTTCAATTAAGAGAAGCATAATGTTTTTTTTACCAACATATTAGTAAAAATTTTACCAATTTATTTTCATACACGTTTTATATTCTTCTTAGCTTCTATTATATGATAAAATAGTATCAAACATAAAAATGTTTGATCATCATATCAAGTATTTGAATCAAAAAACTCCCATTGAGTACATAATTGCACTCAAGTATTAATCTACATTAAAACAAACATATTATTAAAATAATATACAATGTATTAACGCTAAGGGGTACAAAAAAATATTTTAGTTAGATGATCTTCTATTGAAATAGGGTTTTTGGGGAATGAAGGTACCATTGGTTTGGAATTTTTGATCCGGATGGTACGCATGCGCATTACAACTTACTTATTTTTAAATGGCAATACTATTTTTTTTCTACATATTTCGGTTAGACTATTTTTTTAAACAATTTTTGTGTAAAAACTAATTTTCTTATTACAAAATTAACAAATTTTTAGTGTGTTTAATATACGAATAATCTGGTTTTGACGAAATTTTAAATATGTTCAACTTAAAAATCGAAATAATATCTCAGTTATTTATGAAAAACATGTATATATATATTATTATAAATTACTTAATATTTTTGTTTTAGGAATTAGTAATAGTTAGTTTATAATCCCTCTCTTATATTAGATTAATGATTTAAACTGATAAGTACATCACCATATGATTTATTTATGTTTGAAGTTGAACTTATTTTCGGAGGGTACAATGGCAAAAATTCCATTTTCAATTTAAAAAAAAAGATTTTATAAATGAATGAAAGAAAATAAACTATTGACTAGTATGAAATTTTAAATGTGTTTAAATAAATTAAATTATATGTTATGAATAAATAAATATACTAATACAGAAATAGTTCATATCGTTAAGTATAACATTAACCAAGTATTTTTGCAATAGAAATGTTGTAATAAATTATATAATAAATTATATCACTAGGGTACGAATTTTAATGCCCTAAAAAATACTTAAAAATATATGGAATTATGGCCCAAACAACTTAATTGACTATGTAAAAAACGTATTAAAAATGTGAAAAATGTAATTAATGACGTAAAAAATTATCGAATTGTGAAAAATTACTGCAAAAAATGCACTAAATTTTTTTTATTTTATTTGTTCAAAGTTTTCCAGCTATTTCTTGATTTTATGTCTTTTGTATTTTTATAGTCACATTAAATTGAAAAGTAATTTTAAACCAATAAATTAAAAATAGTGTTAGATATAAACAGTCAAAATTTAAAAAAAATCTGCTAGAGCTAATATAGGATTTTTCATTAATACATTTGTATTATTTAATTACTATTATTGTTAATGGTGATGTTAGTGCCGTTGTGATCATAGTGACCTATAGTCAATATAACATTTACCATTTCTTTTAAGTAGGTTTTACAAACATGTTTCGAATAACATTAACAATTTACATTAAAAATTTTACATATAACTGTGTCTACTGAGCATTATTAGTGCTGGTATTAGCTACGCTAATCAGTTGCTTTGAACACATTTTGGCAAAACATACCCATTAGCAAACAAAGGGAGTGCTACGATCAGTCTACCAACATCCTACCATCCATAATTTTATTTAATGATATTATGTTATACTTATTAGCATTTATTTCTACTAAGGTTATAAGTAGTTTAAGAATACATGTATTTTATGACATTGAAAATTGTGTTAATTATGTTCAAATATGCCATAAGAATATGTTTTAAGATAAATAAACGATAATATTAAAAATATAATTTTTGGGAGAATTTAAATATTACGTAAGCAGACCAGAAATGGGGTCCGATAATCTGACAGTGTCTTATATGGAGAGGAGAGTTAAATATCAAATCTGATATTAGCATTATTTCTGTCAAAATTCGATAAATTACCGACAGCATCGAAGATGTGCATGAATTATTATTGTTATTATTTTATTTATTTTGATAATTGAAGAAATGAATTTTATTAATAAGAATAAAGGATTTAGTCAAATCTATGAAAAACGTTGACATAAGACAGGTGGGAGGGGTAGTCACTGTTTAATGTATGATGACGTGTCGGAGGGGGAATGTGTAAAATGCCAAAAAACGTGCTGTCGTATTACTTGATTGCTCCCTTTTCTTTAATTTTATTGTCAACATGTTTGTCAAACAGATTTCTGATGCAGTGTAAAAACTTTCGAAAAACAATGAAATTAAAGTATAGGTACTTCTCAAATAAAAGAATAATTGATGCGAGTGTACGTATCGCGGGATTTAAAACATGTTACTTAGTTTGTTTTCTTTGTTTTTAGCAAAACACATTTTTTATTTTTTCAAAAACAACATTTCCGTTACCGTACATGCTGATTGGTGGCTGCAGCGGTGCATTAGCCTATCACAACGCACACCGGCCACACAAGTTAGTTCGGCATGAGCGGTACCCACTACATGTCCTTGTTTGCTGTTCGTTTGATTTCGCCCTTGACATTCAGTGCGCGCTCACGCGGTTTCGTCGATTCACTTGCGGCGTGGCAATCGAACAACACGTTTTCCAAATTCATAGTTTCCGACGGTGAACTAAGCATTTTTCAAAAATGGTAAGTCGACATTTTAAATTTGTGCGCGCTCTGCATGTTATCATCACTCGTGTGACGGGTGAATCGCGTTGAAGACACGCGTATCTGTTTGCTGTGCTCGTTTCGCGACGATCGTTGACATTATCGCTACGGACGCGCGTGATTGGACATGATCCGCATACGTGTATCTAATGTACACCTAATTGTATACATACATACATATATATATATATATATATAATATTGTGCGCTTATCATTATAGTTATTATAATGTTTACTTAAGACTGAGAACTGCAGTTAAGTTTTCTTTGCTCCGATTTCATTACCATCACATATTTTATTTACTGTAAAATCTAATAATACAATGTAATATATTAATATGTCATATTATATACTTATGTGTTATGTTACGACAATCAATATCGGTGTAACAGAATTTCATCTGTTGTCTAGTTAGATTATTAGGTATTATTCGATAACTTCTGTTGCTCGCACACTTCCTTACCGTTCGCAATATTATTGTAATTTATGATTGCAATGTTTGCAATGTGTCTCGATGTAGTATAACGTACAATCATGAATTAAACTGTGGATCAATGTCATCTGTTATCATTACAAGTTTCTCTGCAGCTTAAGATTTTCTGAGGTATTTTTATAAATATAGTTGTTGACGTTTAAAAATATGAATAATTTCTTTGTACATATTCAATGAACGTGATAAGTACATAAGTACTAATTGAAACAATATGTACATGCATTTCAAATCATTTGTTTCATCTTATTATATTTCGTTAAATGTTCCAAGTTAATCGATAGAAGCGCGCTAAACTAACATAGTTATTATATTATATGCTATAATATCCATATAATTATTTGAATGCTTATATTCTATTGTGATTCAAAAGAAATAAGCAAGTACAGTATGTGCCGATGGTCATTGGTTTATATTTATTAATTTAAACTAAATTTATATTAAATGTATCAACTGTGTTCCATAATAGGCACATGTTAAATATTAACTATGTTCAAGTCAATTTAATGAATCATATAAAGAAGAAAAATAATAGATTGTACCTCATAACTGTTTACAATTGATCAACTATTAATATTATTTTTTAAATGTATACACTAAAAATGTTATAAATCTGATCAAATTTGCACTATTTGATATTTTCAGGAAAAACTAAAACCCATTTGCCAAATCAATGGCATGTTTAATGTTAAACAAGAAAAACAGTCCTATAATCAGATACAAATGGTAAATAATTTTCAATCTCCTCAAAATAGTAATCAAGTATTATATTTGAATTCGATGATCGAGCAACCAAGAGGGTATCAGACATTGGTAAATATATGTGCCATTGGTGTATCTTGTGAGAGTGCTTTGGAGTGTGTAGCTCATTAATTGCACTTTAAATTTAATTATGTAGTGATATTATTTTATTGAAAAATTTTGTAATCGTATGAAATTATATTTCAGAAAAGTGTTTTACATCAATAAATTATATTTTATTTGTGATTTATTTAGAAAGTTGAAGTGCAGTATTTCACACAAATTAATAGAGCAATAACTATTTTATTACATGAGGTACTAAATTTCTTGTTTTCAATAGAATTGTATTATCTTTTTATTCTAGAATACAAGAATACAACTTATGTCTATATTTGAAATATAAACCAGTCTTATCATATCTAAATATAAGTATATATAATATACATTTTATGCTATGGCAGTAACATATGGTAAAAAAAAATCAAAACTAAACTGGAAATGGTTGGATATCATTTTCAATTTTTGCCAATTCAATTTCAAAATTAACAAATCTCTTACATATCTAGTTGAAATATTCAAATGTATTATTGTATTATTAATTGCTATTTAAAAAACTAAATTATAATTTCAATTATGTTTAAAAGTTTCAACTTAAAATTATCTCATCAATGTGAAAAATATTAATTTAAAATTTTTTATTTTTGAACAAAAGTTAAATTGTTTAATGTTGTATTTACATTGATAGTAGTTTATGGTGAATATGTGTTTGTTATTTGTGTACTTCACAAGTTTATAAGATATTTTTTGTTCTTGGTGCTACAGTAGGCTTAAGATTTTAGAGTCAGATATGCCTTTTTACACATTTTTTTATATATTACGTATAATAAGTAATAAAAATAGTATTTTTGCTAATAAATAGTTGAATACAGACCAAACGGTTAAATTGCTCATCAATCAATTAAGTACCAACCAATTACATTCAGCCAATAATAATCAAATTATTATGCAGCAAGTTGCCCAAACAGAACAAATTCAATCAATGAGTAGGTTTGGTTTTAAAAATAATTATCTATGTAATATTAAATATTATTAATATAATTATAGAAATTAATTTAAATGAAAATATAATGATATATAATTTTGCAGTTATCCAACCTGCTGCTACTCATCAAACTATTGTTCTACTAAATGCTCAATCAAATGTTCAACCAAATATTGTTCAACCAAATGTTGTTCAACCAAATGTTGTTCAAACAAGTATTGTTCAACCAAATATTGTTCAAGCAAATGTTGTTATACCAAATATTATTACTGCACAATATCTTCCTCCTACAGATCAACAAAATACTATGGCTGTATGATATTAAATTAATTCTGTTTAGTTCAATAGATGTTTAATATAATGATTTTAATTTATTTTAAGATGAGGTCAATGAGTCTAAGCACAAATAATAATCAACCTCTACCTCCTCCACTAGTTACACCTATCGATTCTAATGATGTAATTTTTGTAAATCGTAAGCAATATAATAGAATACTAATAAGAAGACAACAAAGAGCAAAATTAGAAGCTCTAGGAAGAATACCAAATACTAGACAAGTATAATTATAATATAGATTTCAAATATCAAATAGAGTAATTATTTTGTATTTTTATTTCAGAAATATCTTTATGAATCACGCCACAAACATGCCATGAATCGAATACGTAGACAAAATGGCTCTTTTTATTAAAGAGCATTAATGAAAAGAGCCAAAATATAAGTGTACTATAAACAAATTGGGTGACTGTAACAATAAGATGAACAATTATGATTATTATATGATTTATTTAAAATATTTTTAATTCTAATGAAATAATATATTATTGAACTGCTATTAAAATAAGGTTAGTTATTATTAAAGTATTAAATGTTTTTATTAATTCTATTTTGACTTTTACTCTCTTTTTTTTTCCTTATAAATTCTATATTTATGTATTCTATACATTCATGGTTCTCAATCTGTACGTCACATATTACTATGATGCATGTTGCAGAAATATTATTAAATAAAACTGTAAGCTTTTAAAATATAAATACATAGTAATATTATGGCATTATGATGAAATAATAAAAGCCATATATAAGAAAAACAACTTAAAAAATTATTTTCATTGATTTTTATCTCATTTATTAGAAATATCATCAAATACACCATAAAAATTGATATTTTATAATTCTCAAAATGATTTATTTTGATATTCTCTGCAAAACTAATACACTGGAATGAGCAAATAATAATTGAAAATTGTACTTTCTTTTCAATATCATTAATATGTGAATCAGCATTTTTGACAGCATTACATGTTTAAAATGTTTTTTATAAAATTTTTTAAACCTAAAAAAATACCACATATTATTTAAATTAAATTTGTTTTCGGTCTTGTGAATAAGTATTAACAACTAATTATATTAACTGACATTGATAATAAATTATAATTAAAATTTATTTTTCTTCTATTATTAATTTAATGGTCTAATTTCTATATTATTATTATAGATATATTTAATTGGTTAATACAAATTACCCAATTATTTATATATTTTAAAAATGTATTTACATATAGTATATAGTATATATATATATATAGTAGCATAAGCATATACTAAATCAATAATCACATTATCGACTATTTTGTTATTATGAGTACCTATTGATTGAAAAATAACTGACAACTAATATTAATTAATAATTAATTACTTTCTAAAAAAGTATAATACAATTGTGTTATTTCAATCTTTTTTAATTTCTTTATTAAGTTTTGACAAGATTATAAATAGGTACATAACAAATAACAATTAACATTACAATTTTTAAAAAAAAATTCAAAAACCAAAGCAGTATCAATACATTTTAAATTTGAGTAAAAACTCTTAAAATATTAAATATTAAAATAAACAATAATAATAATTACAAATTTTGTCAGATTGTACATAGTACTTAAGCACGCTTGAGGATGGGATTCACTGTATAATTCATGTATAAAATTATTGTCTTTTATTTCAATAAACGATGACGGCGCCACGGAAGTAATGCGAAAGCTGTTCCCGTGGAGTTGTCGAATTAAACAGAAAAAAAAAAAAAGTACATAGTCTGATAGCAATAAACATTTTTAAAAAATAACCTTTACTTTTTCTTGTCTTACAAACAAAAAAGTCAATATTGGAATAGCACCGTTTAGTAGTGGAATGGCCAGGTATTTCTTAATTTACTATCACTATATAGAGTGAGGTTAATATTAAGTTTAAAAATGAAACATAGAAGTTGAAATTACCGGATTGATTAAATTCTAAAACTGCTAATGTCATATGCATGTTTTCAGACTCATTTAAATTTATTATATTATCGTCATCTGTATTTGGTTGATACTTGATTTAATGATTTCATTTTTACTATATGAACAACAATATCTTTTTGCAGTACTTACAAATAGCTTTGATGCTTTTTAAATTTGATGTTGAAGCTAAACCATCTAACAATTTAAAAACCTGTTATTAAATCGTACATTATTTGACCATATTGATACCAATGGCATCTATGAGAATATATATGTACTATATAAATCGGTTAATACATGTATTAATGTATTATTTGGGTTTTAATGATAATATGCACAGCTGTTTTCAAAGTAGGTGTCAGCATTGTAGTACAATGCTTAATGCGCGCTAATTTTCTATTATCATTCTGCCGGTCTAAATGTTAAAATTTTCTGAAAAAAATATATTATTCGATTGATAGTGTTGTAAACAATTATTTAATTTATTTTGTTTATCGGTATTAAGGATATTTTTATTAATAAATGATTAACAGTATTTGTTACTTGAAAGCAACTCTGTGCATTAGTAGTATATAAGATTATTTATTTAATTTTAATTTTAATTTATACATTGTTCTTATATATCAAAGTGTTGAATTAGTTTCTGTTATGGTTTTAAATGATTTTCAAATAACCGCATTAGTAATTGAATGGAAAAAAGTAAAGATGAATTTGAGCATTCTGAAGATGAAGTACAAAATACATTTAAAAATGAAAAATTTATTGATATCAATAATTTGCTAGTATAAATTACTAATACAGATGGTGGGTTTGTAAATATTCCTTTGAGTTGTAATAGTTTAGAACCTTATTCATCTACTTCAATTTCTGATGAAAATGTAAATAATATTGCTATTGATAAATATATAATGTCATATAATAGTAGGGCTTTGAGATTCCATACTGATTCAACATTTACTTTTTTGTAAGACTTCACATGAAATGTTGTTTAAAAGCAACAAATAAAAATTGCTCAGTTGGAGTATTTAAAAATGATTTGAGAATATTTTAATATTTTTCTCGAATTTCTGGCATATTATTTAGTTTAAAAACATTTTATTGCTAGTAAAATAAATTTTATAATACAAATAAAAAATTATATGCATGTTATAATCTATAAATAATAAACAAATATTTAACTACAAGTAATTGTCAATATTTGTACATTCAAACTAATTTTAGTACTTAAAGTACCTAATTGAGTAATTACTAATATAATTACATGTGTTGCGTACCGTTAGTCAGCAATAGTTATTGAAGGAAAGATTAAGAAAATAGACTCAATATTTATGTTAAATACTTATTTATTGAAATTATTCTAAGTCCAAAACATTAATATATTTATGAAACAGACTGGCGTAAAGGTGCTTCCTCTAACCGGACTAAAACACATTTGATTTTGGGTCTGTTGGTAACCCCCTTATATACTAAGATCTCGTGTGGAATCACTTGACCCGGACACAGTGATATTATAATTGAGTTTTTTAATATCCCATCTGAATTCTTTTTAATTATTTATCCTATAATTAGTTTATTTGAGGTTGGTTTTGTGATTTCTACATTCTACAACCTTTCATATAACTTACTACAATCTGTTATAAATTATCATAAATCTACTTGTGCATATTAGTATAACGGTTTATAATAATGATAGTAGTGAGATTTACTTTATTACTTATGTAACCCTCTGTGAAGTGGTTATCTTAAGAACCTGCCTTATGTATATCCGTAACACATGTATCCATTTTTAGAGATACTGATTACTATTATCTAGTGTTGATTACATAGATTCTCTCGATATCCCAAAAAATATGACTAACTTTGAAAATATACATTGCAACAGTGGAGGCTATGCAATAAAATAAAGGTGTATCAAATTTTGAATTTGACTATCCACCCACCAATCCTGGTATAATGCTATATAATTTAGTAAACAATAATTTGTTATACTATCTACTTATAAATAAAAAATAAAAATAAATAAATATTTTTTTAATATTATTTACTAATTAAATACTAAATTTAGCTAGATTTTCATGTAATAGAGAAAATGGTTAGTTTTCAATAATAATTATATTTATTAACTTATTTACACTAAATGTTGAGTAAGTACTGAACTTTCTTCGACAAACATTTTTAATTTATTTCATGATCAATAACTTCTGAAATATCTCTTTTACAACTTATTATCAGTAATTCTAGTCTATTTTTTGTCACGATTGTTCTTTATCTATACCTTACTATACCTTAGTATGTAATACTGAAAACACTGAAATCAAATTATTGTTGTGGACTACCTTGTAATGTTTTTCATACTACATGCATTTTTTGCAGTTATTGGATTTCGTATAGATAGAACTATTTCTTCTTTACTATTGTCTGATTCAAAACTATCATAATCCTGCTCTTCTCTGTGAAACAATATAGGTAATGTTGTTATTTCTAATGTTGATGGTAGTCTATTTAACATACTGAAGCCGTTAGGATCATTATCCGTTTGTATTTCTAAAAATTTAAAAATATTGATAAATATTATACTATTGTACTAATGAGCATAATAATCTAAGTAGGTTAACAAAAATATCATTGAATGAATAATTACTGGTACTAGTACAGCTGGTATCCAAACTGACATGACATTTAGTTACATTTAGAAATGTTTCAGATGTACTAGGATTACCTATGTATGATAAAACAAATAAATAAATAATTAGTTATTTAAAGCTGCGAATAAAATAAAAATGAATTAGTTACTTCAAGAATGTATTAATATTATCTGTAGATACAAGTACAGTTGGTACCCAATTCAACAGAACTTTTAGTTAATATTTAAAATGGGAAATTATTTTAATTTGTACCTAATTGAGATTCAAAAAAAAAAAAAATTGTTTAATTTTTATTGTGAATTCTCATAATATTAGTAATACATTTGTACTAATCAACAATAGTTGTTTTTATAATTATGTTATTGTTTATTGAAATAAGATGTAGTTTGTGGTATAAAAATTAGATTTTATGAGGTATGGGTATTAAAAAATAAGTTTAAACAAAAGTTGTACATGTTATTAGTTATTTTATTTTATAATTTTATATTATTACAAATTAAAATTATTAATATATTCAAAATAAAAGCTATCAAAAGTTTGAATATACTAGGACTATAATATTAGTTAGGTACTAAAGACTACATAAATATTAAACATCTAATTAGGTACGCTCCAAATGTTCAAAGTATCTAATTATAAAAATTAAAAATTATATATTTTTATTAAATATGAAAAATCATTCAATTTAGAAATAATTAATTATTTGATTAAATTTTTGTTAGCATAAAATATTTATAGTTTATTTAAAATTAAATGAATGATTGATTTAAAAAAAAAAAAAATATTATTATTTTATTGTATGCCCTAATACAATAAAGTAACAAAAAACTAATAAATTGTTTTATTAAGAGCTATATTTATTATTTACTTATCAGAATTAGAAGAATAAGTCATCATATTTGTAGGTATATGATATACTACTATTACATTTAGAATATCATGCAGAATATCTTTAGTTTTAACTAAAAATTACAAATTTATTGAAAAATTACCTAGCTTATAAAATAAGGGTGGTGAACCTTTTTTGGGTCAAGTACCAACATTTAAAATCAAATTTTATGAAATATGTTCGCGAGCCAAAAAATAATAAAGAAAAAGCATTCAATAATTATACACATTTTATTAGGTCTACATTTATTTGTAAGCATATGCAATTGATAATCCAAATATCTCACACTAAAAATTTAAAGTAGATACCTTTATTTCATTATTTTTTTTTAAGATAAACATTTTATTATATTTTAATACTTGGTGTGACATTGAAATTTAGCCAACATGCTACTTTTGGAATGGGTGCCATGGGTTTGTCACCCCTGATCTATGATATGCACATTAAAAGGAAGTTAAACTGTACATGGTACACAGATGATAGGTACTATAAATTAATACAGTACTTAATAAATTTGTTTTTTATTCTTTCAATAATAACTTAAATTAAAATAGGTTGAACGCTCTCAAAGAATCGATCAACTGGGACTGGGTGTAAAATACTTTTGGTATAATCTTACCTCTATACCGAGCTCTATACTATATTAACATATAATGTTCGATTTTTTACTTATCTTATAAAGCTATGAATTTTTTTGAAATTTATTTTTATTTGTTGTGGTATAGGTGACTATACCTAATTATTATACCTACTATTCAAAATATAAAAATAAAGAAAAACGATCCATTATCATTTTTGTACACAATTTTTGAGATACCAACTAAATTGAAATGATATTTCATAATTGATTTTCAAATTTGATGCATTTTTTAAAAACATTTTAGTTCAATTTTAGTCATTTAAATACATTTTAAACGTATAATGTTGGCACTTCAGTTGGCACTTCACAAAGTTTCATAGAATTATTGAATTTAACTAAGTATTTATTATTTTTCCATTATTACTAAAATCAATTGACAAAGAAGATATTTTTATATTTAATTATTTACTTGGATTTTGAAAATTCCAAATCATCAGATAAACATTTTTCATGCGGTGCACTTCCCGCAGTCGTCTTTAGGTATTATATAGGTATGACGTGTGGAGGTAAATACTAAGTCTTTTTTACCTACTTATTTTTATTTTATTATAATAATTACCTTTTTCTTGAGAATTTTGTACTTGATCTTGATGAATTTCACGTTTTTCTGTAAAAAAAAACTGGAAACATTGTTCACGGTATTCGATTTTTTTTTATATTTTTATTCTTTACCTAGATACATGATATAGATAATTCATTGATGATATATTCAAAAGACTATAAAAAGTAGTTGATACTACTTCAACTGAGTGTTACTTACCCAATAGTTTTATATTATTTGTATACACTATATTAGTGTTCCTTAAACTTTTGAGATCACGCAACATCAAACAATAATATTTTTTTATGCGGAACCCCTATGGTTTAGAATTTCCCAATTTTCCTGTATGAAAATCGAAAGGTACGGTATTGCATAAGTACAAAACACTATTTACTTTGTATTATTTATTGTATCTGCATACTAGCATGCACAATTTAAATATAATAATATTTTATAAACGTGCAAGCCTAACACGAGTATTTCCCACTCTGTTTTAGCCACCTCTGATCTTAAGAAAAAAATGTTCAAATTAATTTTTTTAAATATTTTGATAAAAAAATACTTAAGTTTCGCGGAACCCTTAAGTGATCTCCGGGGAACTCAGCGGCTCCGCAGAACACAGCTTAAGAAACACTGCACTATACCAATGACTATAAAGTACTCATTAATCAGTATACTATAGAATACAGGTAAAGAGATAAGAAAAACTATTCGATTATTTTATCATTCGAGTGAAAAAAACATTTGATTATTTTTTCGTACTAGTGAAAAATGCATTCGAATGATATCTATGATAATTTTTTTCTATGTTTAAAATTTTTTGTTATAATTTCTATCATGAAATGTGGTTGTGAGAGGAGTTTTTCTTAGCTTACCATTATAAAAAGCAAACTTAGATCTATCATGACTCAGGGTAAACTAAATGCATTATTGTTTCTATTTGTCAGACAAGAATTAACTTCTTCTGTAAATATTAATAGTGTAATTGATGAATTTAAAAATTTAATACCTGTAGAGCGTAGATTAGTATTATAAGTTTGTAACAAAAAGTTTATGAATATTAAGAAGAGGTTTTATTGTTTTATTTACAACTTAAATTATGTACCATATTATTTGAATTATGATTATTTTTAAAATATATATTTTATATTGTTATTAATGTCTGTTTATTTTATCAAATTATAAATAATAAATATTAACTATAGGCTTGTGGAAAAATACACCTTTAGTGGCCTAGTACTTTACTGTACAACTTTTTATCCAAAAAAACAAATAACCAAAACAATTTTAATTTTGATACCCAATAGTAGAAAAAGTAAAATTATGGGACGGTTTTAATGGTGAATTTCAAGAATGGGCCGCATTAATCTCTTGCTGCCCCTGAAACTGGAGGCTACGCACGCCTATGAGTAGGAATAGAACTAAGTGAAATATTTAAGTATTAAATATGCCCAACATCATTAATTGACAATAGTAGGCATGGACGTAACATGGGCAATTCTAGAGGGGGTAAAATTTATTTTAAATCGATATACCGTATACTTAATGATAATTTTTGATAATATCTTTCAAATAAATGTACAAAATATCAAGGGGGGCATTGTCCCATTTAATTTTTTGAAGAGGAGCAGTTTCCCCTCTCGCCTCTCCTCGATTTACGCCTATGATAGTTGGTTATTACTGTTGATTGTCTTATATTAAAATATTTTGAAAAACAATGATTTTTAATATTTTAGATAACTTCGACGATCACTAATATTAAAATAAGAGCTTTGGAAACTATGAAGGCACCAGCTGTGGCAATTCTGTGTAATCAACTGTTGCAATCAATGTATAGGTATTTATCAACAAATATTAAACAATAAATTATTACTGAACATACCTATAAGTAATTTATTCAAATAAATACAATTTTCATAAAAATAATTTATAAAAAAATAAATATAAAAAATATAATAAAATATAAATATTGCCTTGAGTATTATAAAATTAAGTGCAAAATAATACAACCGGTTTTGACTTGAAAAATCTTCATCCGATATAAAAAGCGCACTGAATATAAAATAAAATAAACTGAAAGAATACAAATGAAAATAATATGTGATATATGTGTATATGTGATACCTGGCGCAAATAGAGCATATTTGATCACCAAAGAGGATTAGGGGTATAAATATTATCATATTTAATACGCTTTTTAAATTATTACAGAATAAATGGTAAATTTAAATATTATTTTACGTGCAGTTTATGATTTTTTTTTTTAATATTCAATTTACATCATAATAGTAACAAAACTTCTTTCCTGAAAAATGTGTTTATTTGTATTTTTTATGTCATAATTAGGGTTCGGAAGTTGTAGGAATTGCATATTGTTCTGTATGTTCCCAATTTATAGTAGATCAAGCTAGAAATCTGAACTATATAATGATAAGTTAAAAAATTGAAAATTGAAAATGCATATTTTTCATATTTTGTATATTTTAGTTAAAAAAAATGCATAAGTATTTCATTGATTTTGTACTCATATTATGCATATTTTAAATTTTTCTAAAAATTTTTTTTTTTACCTTAAAAAATTTATTTTTCTCGTCTGTATATTTCATTTAATATTGAATAGGTATATAAAATTCAAAATTATTAATGAAGATATTTATTGTCATCGTCACAGTCAACAATTAATTTAATAACAACGATGTGATACGCATTTAGTCTATCGTGTTAAAATGCCGAAGTATTCATGTTAAGTACTTTTTATCTAATCGTCAAAATGCCAACCAATTATACATTTTTTTCAGTTATAGTTTTTGTGTATATTATTGATTATAAACAACATCAAATGTGTATTTTTTTTTTAAACTTCAGAATATTTTTTTTCGTATTTATTAATTTTTTTTTGCATATTTAATGCATATTTTGCAATTTATTCGTGCATATTTAATGCATATTTCTTACAAATTCCGAGCCCTAGTAATAATTTGGGTACTAGCGACAAGCAATGAGTGGTTTCTGGGTGGAACATTAAAGATTTCCCCAAACCTATTTTCACAAGTATTTGTAATCTTAGACAGTCACGATAGTGATGTTCATCCATGTTTGTATGCACTTTTACCAATCAAAAATCAGGCAATGTACAACAGACTTTTATTGGGAATTAAAAATATAGCTCCAGGAATAATTGTTGGAAGTATTTCTGTGGATTTCAAGATTTCTATACATAATGCTTTCAGAAACGAATTTCCTAATATAGAAATTAGCGGTTGTTTTATTTGGGCGTAACCGTTTTCCGCCAAATTGACCCTAGCCCGTTATCACCATGGCCGTTTTCCGCCAAAAAAAATTAATACATTTCTTTTGAGAATCCCTGAACTGAATCCGTCAATTAGTGATTCATTACTTCAATGATTCGATGTATACGCGCCTCATCTTGTATCACAATACGAAAAAGTAGTTAGTTTAATATTCGTCCAATACTTTTAATAACATAATGAAACAAATAGATTATTAAAAAAATATAATAATAATAAACAGTTTGTAATATTATAATAAATAGATAATCATTTTGAGTATAAAATTAATTTATAAACTTATGCTCATTTTCTCTTTGATGTTTTTGTCAGTTCGTCGATGACATCTTCAATTTTCACATTCAACAAACAATTTAAAAATAGCTCTAAACCATGGATATGTATAATGAATATTTTATATATCCATGCTCTAAACATAAATTTTACCATTTAGATGTTAATTCAATAACATTGAATGAACTATTATAATTACATATGATACTGTATTTATATATTATTAACCTTATTATATTCTTTAAAGTGTGATATTTTTTTCAAATTTTTAATAATTTATTTTTAATTTCGAAGACACTTCGTGAGAGGAGTTATACTCCCCCTCCCACCGTAATCACAACTATTTGATGGATTCAGTTCAGGGATTTTCAAAAAAAATGTATTAATTTTTTTTGGCGGAAAACGGAAACCCCCTTTTATTTACCTTTTGTAAAATATGAAAAAACAAGTTACAGCTGTAGGATTACTAATGTAAGTTAAATGTTTTATTTTATTTAAATGGAATATATTAAATCTATGTTGGAACTTTCAATATTTATAGATCAAAACAAAGTGTACATATTAGAATGTTTATCAATTTTTAACTACCTACCAAAAATAGGCAAATTTCGTTATTTTTATTAACATTTAAAATTCAAATGCTTATTTTTAAAAATTGTGACTACAGGTTTTTAAGATTTTTTTCATACTTGTAAAAACAATGTATAAAAAACATTATATCAAAAATTAAAAATTTTGTGGCCAACCAAAATTTTTTTATTGACGTTTTACAAAAAAAAAATTAAGATTGCGGAGAAATGTTCGTGACAATAGTCCGGTGGCGAAACGAACTAAACAAATATCTGATCAAATATCTACTCGAACAAATATGATTCCAAATTTAAAAAAAGGTCTCACTGAATCATCACAAACAGTTTTGCGTGAAAATAAACACCTCATACAGAGCTTTAGATCTAATCTAGAGTCGAAGTCATTTGATGAGTTATAAAACTTTAAGTTAATTATTCATACTGATAGAGTTCCTCAAAAAGAACACAGAGGTTAATAAAAAGTATCTACAATCGATGAAATTATATGTAAATGCTGTAATATTAGTTAATGAAGATAAAGGTCCCAGAATGTGTAACAGCAGAAGAAATCAATGATATCATCCTTCTAAAATTCAATGGACATTCACGTGAATATCTATTGATACAAATACATCAACAGATGATGCTATTCATTATTCACAAGAATTTCTCAATCTTTTTTCTCCTTTGAGAATTCCTCCTCATAAGCTAAAATTAAAAATTGGTGCTCCAATTACATTATTACATAATCTTCAACCACCAAAGTTATATATCGGTACAAGATTACAAATAAAATCGTTGCGAAATAATATTATAAAAGCCGTCATTCTTACAGGACCAGCTAAAGGAAAAATTGCATTTATTCCAAGAATTCTCATGATTCCATCTGACTTGCCGTTTTCTTTCAGACAGTTTCAATTCACTGTTAAAGTTTTTTTTTACAATTACGAAAAATGAAGCTCAATATCAAACATTCAGGTACGTTGGCATAGACCTTCGAACAGAGTGCTTTTGGACACAAATAATTATACGTAGGATTTTCTGGAACTGGGAATCAAAATCTTATGATTTCAATTTCATCAGGAAATATAACAAAAAACGTCATATACTCAGAAGTTTTATAAAATTCTTTACTAACCATAAATTACTCAGCATTTCTTTTGTATCTGTATTAATTTTTAATAAAAATATATTTGTCATTGATCCTGCTTTAGAGATAAACGTATTTATTTTCTTTACAAAAAAATAAATGGTTATATACATTTTTGGATTTACTAAATAGACTTATTTTTGAAGCCTGTTTATAACACACTAATTCTTGTAAATTATTTTATTTAGTAATCTAAATCACTATGTTATTAATATTCCATTTTTAAGAATTCTGAATATTGTTATTAAATATTGATTAATCCTTTTCATTTAGTAACTTTTTAATCAAATACTTATATATATATACTTGACACTAGTCCTCAAGCCTTCATATATATCCTGAATCAATATACTCATAGACTTATTGTACATCAATACAAGTTTGTGGTTTTAAATACAAATTTAATTTATAGTAGAATAATATATTTGCTTATATTTAATATTTTCTAATGTTATTTGATCAACATTATGTAATAAAAATAATAATTATAATTATTAATGTATAACACATATATGGTACTATAATTAGGTTTGATCTATTTTGTTTTCAACAACTAAAAAGCAAGTATTTAAAAAAATGTATTGAAAGTATTAAAATAAAATAAAATAAGCATTGTGTGTTGAAGTAAAAAAAGATTGTGTTATTCATCTCTAGTATATATTCATTGTTTACATCAAAAGTTATTTGAAAAAAGGAATTGTATCAGATGTTGTCATAATTAAAAAATAAAATACTAAATGCTCTAGCTGGGTTAATATATTGTTGAATAAATCAAATAATATTAATGTTAAGTAATACTAATATTAATTAAGTACATGTTCATTATATTACTTTCAATATCTGACAATGAATAATATAAGTTAATCTATAATATAATTAAACATAGCTTTATAAATTATTATATTTTTTGCTCAAGTTTCACTTTTGTCTCCTTCATATTTTATAAATATTTACAAATTGGGTATATTATTGACTAAAATTAAACAAAATAAAACTTTGAAATTTTATAGTGTAAAACAAACATATTTAACTAGATGTTGTACACTAAACAACATGATATTTATTCGGCTTGAAAATTATTTAATTAAAAAATCATAAAATTAGAATATATATTATTTTTATTTGTTTTATTATTGGTTAGGTAGTTTTATTAATTGGCAATAGCATACTAAGCATAAAATGACAAATTAAAATTTTTTTTTGTAATTACATTTTAATTATTTAATTTATTTTGTATTTCTCATCATAATTTCCGATTCACAATCCTTGATCATCGTTTCATTTATATACTTGTATGCTATATTAACTTATTTGTGAGCTGAAAATTTTAACACATTTTTGAAAATGTTCAATTAAATGATAAACAGTTGTTTTATATACATTTGCATTGTTAACATTTTTCCAACAGCACTCATATATTTGAAAAAGTATAATTAACTATCAATTAATTAAATTTACACCAAATATCTTAGTTTATTGTATTATATACATGATATATTAAGCCCATAAAAGTATCCATTTCATCACAAATGTACAATATAAAATTAAAAATGTATACAATAAACTAAAAATACTCACCTAAATTATGAATTTTAATCTCTTTTGATCAATGTTATCAATTGAATAAATTATTTTGTAAATTGTAACATAATTAAGATCTCTTTTGATCAATGTCACTAATTTCATAAATTATACTGTAAATAGTAACATAATGGTATTTCTTGCAAGGAAGTTGTAGATGCGTCAATGTAATGCAATGCAAAGAAAAGAAAATTATGCAAATGTTGCTATAACCTATGAGTCATATTTATATTCATTAGCCTAATTTTTTTCAGTTATCAGTTTTGAGATGAGCCCAACACTTGAATATTATATTTGTTTTACGATTCATCATTGATCTTGTTCATTTAATATTCTGAAATTGAAATAGATTATGAAAAAAACATATGTCAAGCTTATTCCTAAGACAGGTTCTAGTAAAATTAGGAACTTTATTTTAACCAAGTATTAAAACTACTGATGGTCATGATATTTTTTATAAATATATCATGCAATATACTACAAAATGAAGGTTATGGGTGTAAAAAACGTTCTGGACAAGTTAATGTTTTATTTATTCCCTTTTATTCGTCGCAGTCACATATATAATAGAACAAATACATACATAATATAATTAGATAAACCAATAAAAAAAAAAAATGCGCATACAGCAACAGTCTTTCTTTTTACGAAATACTCGTGATTGTTGAAAAAATATCGCCAGCAATTGTCTAAATGAGTATATATGTATAATCAACAAAAAGAAGAAGAAAATAAAACAGTCAAAATACAATGGTTTACATAAATATATACGTGTCAGTGAATATGTGAATGCAAAACATATTATAATAGTAGACTACTTACAACGGCTTAAGTTCGCCGTCCTTACTTTCTAAAGATACGATACAAATAAATAAATAAAAAATATTGGTCCAAACGCGATACAGTTGTCTGTGATAACCGATAAATATTACATAACAACGATTTCTACAGTATACTAATATTAAATTATAAGTGCTATTCAAACGCCCATATAGGTAGGCGAGATTATTCTTCATTGCAATATTATATATTTACACCTTTAATATAATAATAAATAAAAATTGGTGGGGGAGGAGAGCGCACATAATTATGAAATTCAATAGTGTGTTCAAAAGCTCACACACAAGGATCGACAAGAACATACAATAGCTAATATTTTAACAATAGTAAATTAATAATAATTGGTTAACAAATGGGTTTCAAAATAAATTAATAATAATAATAATAAAAAAAAAAAAAACCGTGGTCATAAACAAATAAAGAAAGTGAAACTAGAAATAATAATAACTACATATGCTATGAAAAAACTCCGACAGATGATATAAATTATCTAAAGGAGTTTATCATACCGTCAAACTTAACTTAAGGAGAAAAAAACATCTGTAAGCGTGAACAAACATGACAAAAAAAAAGCACAAGATGTAAATTAATTAAAACCATGACTTTCCTTGAGGGTTCTCGACTACTATTTTTTACTCTTTTTCTTTTTGCTTTCGGTCTCTATAGGAGGGGGAGAATCTATTTCGTTTCTGTTGTCTAAAAGTTCCAATCGTCTACCACCATTATAAAACCGTACAAATGAGGTTTTCTCCTTCTCAGATTTATCTGTTCCACAACCGTTAGTACGATTGTCGTTGATATCAATTAGCATCTTGGGCCGTTTAACTACTGGGCTGAACCTACTAGGTTTGCCAGTGAATGCATTGTTGCTGCCCATTCTTTTACCAGTTGCATAGTCGGTGCCGCGGTCTTTAAACACGAAAAATGGTTCCTCATCAACAACCGGCAAGTTTACATCGTTGTCCGAGGCGGTGTCGTCGTCTTTTTCCTCGCTGTCGTTTTCTTGCTGCTGGTTATACACTACGCGCTTGCCGTGGAATTCCACGTGGTCGGTGGATTCGGTAATGTCGTTGCCACTAATCTTTCCATTAGCAGTCACTGCGGCCAACGAAGCCAGCACCACGCCAGTTGATCGAAAAAAGTGGACGCGAGTGTGCTCGGTCAAGTCTGACTCTCCGTACGTGCGGTAAGAGCAAAATCGACATTTGCGCTTCCACGAACGTTTCGACAGTGTGGACGACAAACCACTGATGGAATTACGGTCACCTTTGGTGTTCTGATGGTGCGAGATATGTCGGTCCAGCTGGACACGCACGTCAGTCTCGTACGGACAGTGAGTACACCGAAACAAGGCTATGGTTTCTCCGGATCCGTCTTTGACAATTGTTGTGCGTCCGTAGGCGGCATTCAGTTCGTACGCTGTTTGTCGGTCGGATATCTCATTCCGAAATTTCGTTTCACGAGGTTCTAGATTCACCAATTGCTGGTTATTTGCAGTCGATCTCTTGCGATCCCTTGGAGCATTGGACGCTTTTTCTTGGGCTGCAATCATTTTGGACCGTTCAGCATCTAGCTTGATATTCTTTCGAATCTCGGCGTCTCGCGCGTGTTTCCGTTGGTGCTGAACGTAGTTAGCTGTATATTTGACCGAATAGTCACACTTATCGCACTGGTACTTGTCTTGAGCCCCGTGCAAAGTGAGGTGCACGGCATATTGGTCGCGCTTGTCAAACGCCGTAGGACATTTGGGACATTTATATCGTTTAGGTCGGGCTACACCGTTTTTCACAGTGGTCGGGTAATAGAAATCCGGGTTACCTAACATAGTTGTGCCGAACTCGGGGTCTAACTCATCGTTTTGGGTTGAAGCTGACGAATTGCTATCGTTATCGTTGTCGTTGGTATTATTTGTAACCAACGGTGGTGGTTCCTGCGGTGACAACGTTGTAGTAGCAGGGTTGGAGCTATTTTCAGCTGTTGTATCTTTTGATTTCGGCACCTTCGACGTCACAAATTTCACTTTTTCTCTGGCAGGTAAGTCTCGGTGTACAGCTTCATGCCTAATTAAATTTCCATATGTGCTGACGGCATAGTTACATCTCCGGCAATGATGCCGTCCCGGACCACCGTGCAATGTCTTATGGTACTGCAAGGCTGCAGATTTAAAGAACCGTCCAGGACATTGGTCGCACATAAATTGCCTGACGTAATTTGATCTTGTGAGTTTGGTTTTAGCTCTGGTTGAAGAGTTACTAGCAGTTTTGAGTGCAACGGCTTTGGTATTGTTTAGAGCCTTGTTGGCCACGGAACTGGAGGTCTTCATGGCAACACCTGTTTTAACCGGCATTGGCATTTGAGGAGGAGTTTTGGTATTGCTCTCGTTGGCGCTTATGCCAATCGCTGTAGATCGACGTCGCCGTTTAGTGGTCTTCTCAGCAAGTTCTTGTTTTTCGGGTGATGAGAACGATTCAGCACCATCAGAATTTCTTAAACGTTTCGTCCGCCGATTTTTTCTACCGTCAGAATCAAGAAAATCCGTTTTGTCATCACTCTTAACAGAACGAGATGGTGACCAAGACCGTTGTCGTGGGCATGAATCATCAGTTACCGATTCTGTATATTCTGAAGGCCGTGGAAATTGTTGACTGACCGGGTATCCGGAGTTGAGTAATTCGTCCGTACGTTGTGCATACTCATCGCAGTGCACAACTTCGTGCGAGCTCACGTGGTTTTGAGACCGGGCGGTGAACGAACAGCAATCGCATGTATGTGGCCAGCCACGTGATTTGTGGAATCGAATATGGCATCGGAGGTCGAAATGGAAGAAGAATCGAGCGGGGCAGTAAGGACAAAATTTAAGTTCGGGATCGTCAAATTCTGTATACTTCGTATCGTCTTGGTTGTCATTATCGTCGGACCGATCGAAATCGTCACCACAGTCCTTATCCAGCATCAATTGATTCTCCAGCTTAATAACATGTTCGAGCAATTGCAATTGCACAGAGTCCGAAATAGTCCCGTCGTAAAAGCCTACGGTAGCGCACCCATAACTCGTTGAGTGCACTTTGGTGTGCGATGCCAATACACCAGCGTTATTGCATACATAAGTGCATCGTTTACACGGATGCATAGGAGACTGCGTAATTAAGCTACCAGCAGTGCGCTGTTGCTGCTGCCTATGCTGTTGATGTTCTGGATGGTCTGAGTGCATACGCTCATGTTCAATAGTGTTGTGTCGCCGGCGGTTAGTATGCGGACAATATCGGCACTTAAAAACCTTGGAGAAAGGCGGAACGCTGGTCTTGTGGTAACACCATACCATGGGTGGGCCACCAGTATTTTCGGCCTCTACCACCGCATTAGACGTCTTGTCATCCAAATCTTTTATTGCGTTCTTCATAATCATATCCCTGTATCCGGTCCGGACTACAACATCTTCAGGATATTGAAGCTCGGGTTCTTCTACCACATGACCGTACCGGTAATGGTTGTACAGCACCGCGGCCTTAGTCACGTTGAACACGCATTGCGTGCAGCTGTACAACGCACCTCGTTTGGCATGCAGTTGTTTATGCGCGTTTATGTCTCTCTTATTGTTTGAAAAGTACCAACATTTGCTGCATTCATACAACTGATCTACGCTTTCCGTCCGACTATCACTGATGTCTTCCGATATAGGATCGGCTGCACTGGTATTGGTCTGAAAACAAAATATTTCACATTATTAAGTATACAAAGACAAAATCTAGGTAAAATATTTCTTCCTATTTATTTATTTTTATTGTTGTGGAAGTGATCAATAAGTGTACTTACTTTAATATTTACTCTATCGGATTTTCTCTCAGAAGCTGCTTTGACTATTATTTGATCACCTTCAGTGTGTTCGTCGTCTCCGTCATCACTGTACTCGCAGGTAACCATTACGTCGTTTATATTGTTATCAGAGCTGGTACTGTTGTAACTGTTGATAAAGCTGCTTTTCTCAAAATTCGTCTCATTAGTTGTGTCAACTGACGTGTCCCCATCATTATTGTCAAAAACTATTTTGCAGTTAGCTGTTTCGTCAACAAAGTTTTCATTGGTTCCCCACACCACTTCCATGTTGGAGATCATCGTTGTATTGTCACCACTTCCACTGTCGAACATTTCCATATTAACTGAAGTGTCGTTACTACTACCACATTCATCAGTCCTTTCGTTGTTATCTCGAGTCTCTTCGAAGTCGATTATTGAATTTGAATTTGATTCATCTCGCTGCTCGATTCGGTAATTTATATCTGAAGCATTGAAATCGGTATTTACGCTACCATCATCAAATTCATGAGCAAACATCATGTGATCCAACATTGCTCTAAGTAAAAAAAAAAAATCATATTAATTTCCACAAAAGTAAAATTGCAGTTAAGACACGGGGATTGGAAAACTATAAATTTTTAATAGAAATTAAAATTACTTTTTTTCTTCTGACCAAAACGGACAATACTCGCATCGGTACTTTGTTTCCTCGGGAATGTGAGTACGCTGGATATGCTCTTTTAGTTCGCCCGGGCTACAAGCTACGTCGCACAGAGGACACGACAAAAAATTTTCGTCATCTGAAAAATAAAAATAAATGAAGTTCAGGATTGCATGTACGAATCGAGTTAGGTTATAAACTTTTAATGTTTAAAGTATTAAATCGACGTAAAATAATTCAACAAAATACAGTACTGCATGACATTTTTCTTTGACACGACGTTGACAACTCACCATAAAGCATTAACGATTTTGGGTTAGTGGACAACATCAATAATGAGTCGGCTGATGTTCCAGTATTAGGTGTCTTTACCTTCCGACGGTCAGTGGTCGGCATCTTTTGTTCACTAATTTCGTTCAATTCTATCAATTTTTTTGTTTCCACCTAAATAAAACAATCACGATGAAATAAGAATAAATTAACAATGCACTGACGTCAGTATGACAAAGTTTAATCATAAGAAAAAATTCAATATATATCAATACACACACACACACACACGTAGTTGTATACGTTTTTAGCCACCAACGATATGACAACAACATTCGTATTTGTAAGCACTGAAAAACATATTGTCTAGAGATAGTGGCAAAAAATATCGTAATAACGTTTCCATATTCTATGCGTGCACAAAACTAAAACGACTTAGTTTGCATGTGTGTACAACATTATATTATTTACATGCGAAACGTTATTGTTGGTACGAACACAATCGGATATACGCATTATCGTCATTGGAATACGTTTACCAAACTAACTGAGAAGGGAGAAACGGTGAGTAATGGCGTATAGCTGTCTTGGATCACTACAATATAGCATAAATTAGAATAATTGTTTGGGTGCAGCTAAAAATATTTTCTAAATCTATAAAAGTCATACCATTTTGTTTTAGGTGAAAATTCATAACAACCTATAACAACTAACAAGATGATTTTCACTCATAATTGAATATATAGCTTAAATAAATTATAAATAATAAATTATAATGTGTACATAAATTTTGGTTATTTGCACACTGTCATATGTATTGTAAAATATTTACATTCAACTCAATTATAAGACAATAATTGGTTTATTTAGTTGTGAACACTGGCATATAAATGTCAGTGTTTACAAGTTACTTGTTTGTTTTATTAGTGTAATTTACTTAAAGAAAATACAATGTATGCACCATAATGTTGAATAAATACTTAAAACCGTAACACTTAAAATCACGTAGCACGTAATCGAGATTCTAGAAATCGTCGAAAATATCTCATTTTTAATCGAGTATATAATACTTCGTATTTTCGCGGGAAAATAATGTGGTATATTATAACAGCACAATCATGAATTCTGATATCTAGCTCTTAATTTATGTTCAATGAGTGCTAGTGAACGTTTCTGAAGTATCGCTGATAATAAAATAAACTGGGAGCCTCGATAAAAATGTTTCTTATAGTTCGTTGTGCAACCATACTATCTTATGACGTGCTTCACACCGCACAGAACGGCATGAGAAAAGCTTATTGTTAGCGAATACTACCAAAGGATTATAGATAGTAGGATAGGGTAATAGATAATTATCTATAAACATTGAGCAGAACCTACATGGCGCGCCATGGCGTTGAAAAATCGATATCCAAAACCCCGTTATCTCAGTTAATTAGTTTTGATAATTCAGGAGGTGTTTAGGACAAACCCAGATGGTGTGCAGTACCGCAGTAACTTATTGACGTGTAAAGCACTATGGAAAAAAAATAATCAAGAAGAAAACCACGTAAACAATAGTATTCAAACAATAATAATTAACACAGAGGAAACGTTGCGTTGAAATGCGTAAAATACGTACATAAAAATTACGAAAGACGAGTGAAATTGAAATTCCTGGACAACATGGTTACATTGTTATAGACGTTAATTACGAACCACTGAATATTCGTATTACTGTTATTTTTTTAACACAGTAATATTTCATTGGTAAAAACGAAGCATCAGGAATTCGAACGGTGTGTTGGGTAACGGCGAGTCAGTAAGAATCCGTTGACTAAAGGATTTTGCGTGTGATTCGGCGTACTGTCCCGACCACACGAATAAAGTGGTCGGCATTCTTTGTACTAACGGCCAAACGTCACCTAGTTCTAGTCAGAGTTAATCTTACAAAAAACATTTTCCACTCCTTCGGCGTGTACTGCTAATTTATTTTTAAAGTTATGTGCGAATTGTAACATTTTTGGCGGCAGCGTTAGGATTTAAACGTATATTCTAGTACTTCACACACGAAATAAACATATATAATTTTATTTATACCACGAAATAAACACTAGTTAGTGTGTCGAAATATCGGTAATAAGTCGAGTAGATAATAAATCCCAAGACTCAACAGGAAAATTAAAACTCCGAGTTCAATCCAATAAATCAAATCTGACAGTTAAAATTCCATTAAATGTTTGTAACCGGGAATTTACACCTAGCTTTGCGTAATGCTGATGCGTTTAAGAAATCGAAATCGATAACAATTACTGATATTTAAAATAAAAACGACTCTTTCAATTTATACATAATGCAATTAAATCCATTGACCGCAGAGGCCAGTGTGGATCACACGTTAAGAGAAGTTATGTTATATAGTATATAAGTTTTATACCGAAACTTTTAATGACTTTAAGAAAAAAAATTGGGTCAAGAATAAACTTTTGGTTTGCCTATAATTATTATTTATCTCGTTTATTATCCAATAATGACTTTTATGTATGCACCTTGATACCATGTTAGCGATCAAAAACAATGTGTTATCAAACACAGAAAAATATGTCCATTGGAATTATGATATAATTATCTAAGTATTTGATTCGTTGATCTTTTTCCGAAGATCTAGACCAGTGGTGCCCAACCCGCGGCCCGCGGGTCACATGTGGTCCACGAAGATATTCAACGTGACCCGTAACAATTTTTTTTAAATGAAATAAAATCATTATAGAAATCATTTTTTCTTTCAAAATGTATTCATTATATTTTCGAGCATTTTCAAATAGAAACGTCACGATATAACCCATACACATCAAATAAAATAGCGTACTGATAATACCTACAGCGAGTACCTCAATCTGTAATATTGTCAGTAATCGATAGAAAACATTTGAAAACAAATTCACCTACATGTATTTGTATATTTGATATGTAAAACGAAATATGATTATTAGATTAATATTGGTATTTTTCGTACTTTTATATTTAGTGGCCCGCTTTAACATAATTGTTTACCAAAGTGGCCCGGCAAGGAAAAAAGGTTGGACAACACTGATCTAGATGCATATAGTACCAAAAATTCAATACTAGGTATTTCTATTTTATACTACGCTTTTCAAGTTATTAATATTTTTTTACATATAACTTAAAGCGTTAGTTTTTCCGTTCATATCCGTGATTTCAGTAATTTCGTTAATTATCAAATATATATAATCCAATTATCCTAATATATTAATTAAACAAGCGCATACAGCGTTGCGTGATTTGCATAATAATAAACAACTATACGTGTGATGATCAGTATTAAGTTTAAAACGTGTACTGATGAATTAACTTTGTTATGTGAATTCCACAAAATTTTTTTTAATATATAAACATATTTTTAACTGATGTGTACGTACTTTGGTTTGATTGTTTGTGGTTGTATCGTCGTCAGCGTTTCTGAGCTGCGACGAATTTCGTTGGAAGCCACCATGCGATCCACTTCTATTGCCGAATTCACCATTCTTGTAGTGCTGCTTGACGTGATTCAATACAGTAAGCCGATCACAGTCCCTGCGAAAAAAAAATAAATTAAAAACAAGTCGTAAAATCTCTTTTTCAAGAAAATAAATCAAAATAGCGCGGCATGTCGACGCTACAGTGTTTTGCGAATGATAATAATTACATCGCAAAGTCTAGTGTTTTGACAAAAGTATGGTTTAAGGTTATCGAATTGAAATTGCTCATTCTTATTTAATTTTTCGTTAGATCGCAAATAATTACGTTGATATTTAAAAATATCCAGTAATCAATATACGTTATACGTTGACATTAAATTTATTTTTAAATTTTTTTCTGCAGCCTGCAGTTGTTTTTAAACGTCTAATGGTCCACCATATACAGCCAAAGTTTGATTAGAATATATTTTATGTAGTATGGTGTAAGTACCATAATTAAATACATTTTGCTAAATGTTTTCTCCCGCATTTAAACGACCATTGTAGGTAGCGTGTGCTTCGATCGGAATATTTACCTGAAGAAGCACTTTTTACATTTCCACACGGTCTTGCCGCGATTATCACCACCGGCAATTGAGGGCGGTTGCAAAGGAGGGTGATGCTGTTTGGCCGCGTTGTTCTGCTTCTGCATCGGGTTCGGGTTGATCTTTTCGGTTTTGAACTTTTTTACCGTTCCACCGGTAGCCGCTGTTGCTGCTCTTGCTTTCGACAACGACCCTTTGGTCTGGACCTTGCCGGTGATGGGCATGGTTCGGCGTTTTCTGGTGACGCCGCCCACGGATTTCTTGCTGGCGACGCCCTTACCGTCCTCGCAGTCACCTCCAGCTGCTTTGTCTGCGCCGTCGGTTATGTCCATTTCCATGACGGTCAAGTACCTGTTGTACTTGCTGTAGTTTCGGCGACCCGTCTCGTCCGTCATCAACACTTTGGCACCTTGATGCGAGTTAGCGGCCATGACCGATTCTTCCCCGCCACTCTTTCTCGCTGACTTCAGTCGTATGTGCTTGGTTATGTCCCAGCGCCAGTTAGACCGGTAAGCACAGCACGAGCATTCGAACGGTTTGCGATTCAGATGACCGACGATATGCACATGGAAACGCGACGCGGTGGCTGCCCAGAACGTGCAATGCGGACATTTGAACACCTGCAGCAAGACGCGACACCAAAATTAATAAAATGTGTTATAATAATCGTGTTGGGAAGTTTAATAGTATGATGTTAAATAACAATTGTATTAGACGATAAAGTATTGCGTCTAGTGCTCTTGATTTTCATATAGGTAATACCCATAACCATAAATATTCGGATACCTGGGACCCGGTTGCTAATTCCCGATTTTTTAGTTACCTTATTAATTTATAATAAATGATTTATTCCGTTCTTTGTGTAATGTTCTATTATTTTAATTTAATTTTTACTTTATAAAAAATATAAAAAAAAAAATCTATATTGATTTTTTTTCTTCAGATAATAATTAAAATTGTTGAAATAAATATAATTTACTTACTGACGTAATATTAGAAAATAATTCCTTAATAGTATATTGTTTCTATAGTACTCGGAAAATACGGTTTTCGAGTATCCGGGACATAGCCGAGTAAACGAGTAATAAGAGTACTGATTGCGTCCCAAGAAAAATCATACGTAATCAGTACGGTCAGACGACAAACTTTACTATAACCTGATTTAATTGAAATCACACGCTCTTAACTTTTTTTTTTTCAAAAAATGAAATTCGAATTCATTCGTTTAAAAATTCAAAAGTTGATTTCTTCAACACCAAATAATCGTTCCAATATTCTAATGCGAGTTCTATGTATAGTATTCTTTGAGGCGTTGTACATGTCGGAGAACGAGTATTGAGAGTATATGAAATAAAAGTATAACCAAAGTGCGAATAAAATAATATCATCTAAATGGTACATCAACACTGATTCGGTGTAACGGTTTAGGATGATAGAGCATGAAAACTTACGGTTTTGTACATTTTCCCTTCTTTTCTGACGTTTAGCGGCGGTATCTGCCGTTTCAACAGCGCAGTTGAGGGAGGATACGGTTGCTCGGGTTGGTCCTCTTCTGCACTCTGTTCCATCATCGGTGCAGGTACTTCGGTTGGCGTTATGGTAACAGAATATTGTTCTTCGTCCTCGTCGTCCTCGGCGGCGGCGGCACCAGCGTCTTCGTCGCGCGGCGCCGACACCGCGGCCGTGTTCCACACGAAAATCCTGTTTTCCATCGGATGCTGCTGCTGTTGCGTCTCTTGGTCATCGCCTTCGTCGTCGTCGTTCGAGGCAACGGGCCGGATGTCGACAGCAGCTGCGACGGCGGCAGTTCCGCGGCACGTGGCCAAGTGCACCACCAACTCGGCGCTGGTCTTGCACCGCTTCCGGCACTGCTGGCAACGGGTCGACTTGAGCGCGGCGGCCGACACCGTGGGCAGCAGCGGTGGTGGTGGTGGCAGTAGCGCTGGAGCCATGGTCTCGCGTCTGTTGACGATGACGAACCGATTCGCGACGTCGTGATCGTCGTGGTGCTCGTCGCCGTGCGTCTGTTGGTGGCGCATGAACTCCGACAGGCACTTGGACTCGTACCGGCACACCGGGCACGTCAGATCCGCCGTCTCGTCCACTCGGGCCTTCAGCTTGTCGAAGAACGACGCGGTCTTACTCTTCGGCGAAGTGCTGCTGCTGCTCCGCCGACTGTCCGCCGTGGTCAAGACGGCCGCGATGCTGGTCGGCCCGGTCGCGGGGATGTCACGGCCGGCGAAACAGCCGTCGAACGCTGCACCGCCGTTGTCCTCATGGTCGTCGATGAGCGACGCGAAATCGCTGAGCGCGCTTTGGCCTGCCGCCACGTTGTAGTAATCGTCGTCGTCACGACCCGCGGTCACGTTCGCGTTACCGCCGGCCGACGGCGACATGGGCTGCTGCAACCGGATCATCATTGGCGGCTGTCGCTGTACCTTTTGGTCGACAAGCGGTATAAGCTTGGGCATCGGGCGGCGGCGCGGTGGCATTTTATTCTCCCCGGTGGTCGCGGGCTTAGTGTCCAACGGGTTCAGCGCTGGAATCATCGACAACGGCGGTGGCGTTGACGGCGTCGTCGTCGTCGTCGTCGTCGCCGTAGTCGTATTCAACACCGTGGCCGTAGCCGGTGTTGTCGTCAACGTAGTCGTTTTCTTAACCACGGTACTATTGCCGATGTTTTTGTTTGTCGTGTTGGACGACGAACCGGCCATCGTTTCGGAGATGATTTCAACGATTCCGCCGTCTTTGGTACACTCGTAGGTCACGATCTGGAAAAAAAAATCAACCAAAATTAGTACACTTAAATGAAATAATGTCGCGTTTACGTTGCGATGTTCTGTAATATCCGCAAAAAATAATTTGATGACTTCGAAAAAAATCTTAGGTGTATTCGCATCTATAGGCGAATCTAGGGAGGGGGCTTCAGGTCAGCTGACCCACATTTAATATTTGTTGACAAAATTAGTCTCTCGGAGACTTCTTACATTTTTTATGTGTGCCGACTATGATTTAACGTTAATACTAGTTTGTGATATATGGCCCAGTTGCCATCCCTAATACTCGTATGATCAGCCATCAAATTATCTTTAATTATTGTAAATTATAATTGCGATAAACCTTATTTTTCGTTTATTATACATATTTAATAGGCATGATAACGAAGAGACATAAATTATTGTAGTCCTTTAAGTGTAGGAATCAAACGTAAATATTGTTTAAATTTAGTCCATATTATTAATGCAATTCGAGTATTACGTAAAACCGAATTATATCTGTTTATTATTGATCAATAACATATTCTCAATTATTCATGGAATTAAATGTTACATGAATATTAATTTATAAAGGAGAACCGAATGAAAATCAATCCTTAATATTTTTCAATATTTTAGTAAAAAAGTTGGAACATTTTGATTGGTAAGCATTCCTTGATATTATTCTATTGATCAAACCAACTTCAATACATTGAAGAAAATATTATAATAATTATTTTAGAAGATATTAAGAAATATACCTAAGGTAAAAAAAAAAAAAAAAATAAATAAAATAAAATAACGATTGTAATCATATAAAAACATGTAATAAGTAGACAAAAGGAAAATTCGAAAAATCTCGTGGTTCAAGTCAAACCCCTTATCTGAAATAACTCCGAGAGCCGATTATTCTAAAATTTTCCTATTTTCCGGATATAAACGTCGAGTATAGGATTATACAACAACTATATTTCAAAAATCGCAAATAAAATATATTCCCCTGAAATCGTGAACACGCGAAAACTTTATTTTTTTCTCCATTAGGTTATAATATATTTTAATTAGAAAATAGTGTATAAAAATATACTGACGCTATTACGAATTACATTACATAACTTCGGCAATACCATAATGTATAAATTAAGTCATCGATATGCGGTTAGAGAGAGAGAGAGAGAACAAAAAAAAATTGATATTAATTCGGCGGCGAACCGACAACATAGTTACATCAAACGTTTGAACAGCAAAACGTGGTCTCGCTTATCGGCTACGAAAAAACGTACGAACATTTTTTTTTTCACTCGTTGTAAATAAAGGTGTGGCAACGGTATAGACGCACGAGCGCGAACTATATACGTAGCCGAGGAGCACACGGTTTTTCGCGGCGGCGGCAATGGTGCAGTTAGGTGTGTACTGCGCGGCGGTCCCGTAAGCACACGCGTCTGCGGCGTGATGGTGCAACGCGACTACGACGAGTAGCAGCCGGTATGGCGTGCGGTGCGCGCAAACGTACACGTATACTGTTACGATTATGGCCGTTGTCATTACGGTTGCGCGGGCGAACACCGAAAATGCGCAAACACGTTCCGGGGCCTCCCGGACGAAGCGCACGCCCGAGGAGTGCCGTCGTTAACGCTAACGCTCTATCATTACGACACGATAGTATTCGTTCACTGTGCGTGAGAGTGCGCGTGTACCTTCGGTTATCCCGTCGCCGCGGCCGTTTGCGCAAGAACGTCGTTTTTTCCCTCCGTGTTGCCTCTATCCTCCACCGCCGTACACGATTTCCTTTCACACGTGTTCCAAACAGCAACGTACACGTTGCCGCGAACGCGCTCGCCGTGACCGTTTAGCTGCGTAGTGGCCGCCCGCGTTGCCGTGCGTCTGGAACGCTCGCGTCGCCGCAACAACTTTCGGGCGTCTCACACAGCGGCCGGTGTCGCCTACGACGACGTACCGGCGAATCGTTACTCGCCCGGATGCGTTATGAAACGGCAGCTCTCGGCTGCCAGCGATACCGCGTCATCGGAACGCGTTGAAATCCCACCGTTCGCGCAGCGCACCGAACTGACACGCGACTTCGTTCGTTTTGTTCGTAACTGTTGCGCGCAAGGCGTATTCGGCGTTCGGAGCGCGCGCGGTGCATTGCGATTCATACGCAGCCGCTGCCGCGGCCATTACTTAACGATTCATTTTTTCATCATAACACGCGATTATTCGCAACAACGCAATACTCGTTTTACTAACGGCTTACCCTTTAAACGTTCGGTCCGCGTTGAAACGGTCAAAAACAAAATAGAACGTAACTAATTGCGAGATAAAAACTCATCCGAACGTATTTAATTAGTGCTTCGTCGGCGGGTTACGGGTTCCTTATCATCGTTTTATCGCCGATTATTTATGTATATGATATTCGTACCGCATTAAGAATAAGAACGCATCGGGCGGTTACTGGCCCATCTAGATTATCGATGGCGTATGACCCGATAGCAATACAGACTGACTTGTTTTGTTCTGGAAAATGAGCACTTACATGTTCAAATCGACACCAAACACTTGTAGCAGTACGAAGAAAATATTTTTTTATTTTTTTATCTTTAACATTATTTTAAATCAATCACGATGAAAACCATTATTAATAGATAATAATAATAATAAAATTGATAACTTCGCGCAGAATATAAATCTTAATTTTCTTTTAAGAATGATTTCTATAGATAAGCAGTACATTGCATCACTTAACTTTGTATTGTGATAATATTCAAAGCCGTTATAACAAGATGTACATTTGATATAACAATCCAGAATTAAAAAATAAAATAAAAATAAACAATAATATATTTAATGAGTAAAATGCCAAAATACACTTGAAATCATTTACCTCGGGAGCCAAGGAAAATTATCTGCTTACAAACACCAAATTAGCTAATTTATTCTCATATTTTTTTGGTACTCATGTAGGAAAATTAAGTATTTTAAATTCTAAAAAGACAGAATTAATTGTTTTCCAGCATTTTTTAATTTTTACTTGATTTAAAAAAAATCGGTTATTGATGAAAATAAATTGACTTTTTTTCTTTTTTGTTAGGAACTTTTGCTTTCGCAATAAAACAATAAGATTACAATGTGGAAAATCGAGACGTGTAGAGATTTAGGACAAAGGGGGCCGATCCCAAATAGTTGGGACAAAAACAAAGGAGAAGAGGAATAAAACGATAAGATTAATTTTAACAACGAGCAATGGTAAGAATGTCGAATAAAATGTATGGAGTAACACAAAAAATAAAAAATAAAAATTTAAGATTTTCCAGTTTATGTACAGAAAAAGGTTTAATCAAGGGGTCCCGGTATGTAGCTATCGCACACAGATGAGAAATACGAGAGAAACGGTGGTAACAAAGACTATGTTAATCTTTTATCTTTTAAGATAAGCACTACGGAGAGATACAACATCTGCGACTATGAATGCGAAAATTGCGCTATTTAAAAATGAAAGTAAAAAGTGAGTAAAAAGAATATAACATTTACTGATACAAATATCAATGTGAGATTTTGAATTGTGGGCGGATTTTTGAGCAGTGATAAAATCACACAGGAAGCTTTCCCGAAACATAATTATTTATAAACGTACACTTGTAATATAGTTTTGTTTTTGGTAGAAAAATACAGTCGTCGGTATTTTATTCGATTTTTAGTCAATTGAACTGCATTTCAATAAGATGTTGTTATAATGATGCATTTCATATTATACAATTTAATTGCATCTTTGTTGGTATTTGTGTTTGTGTATAAGAAATACGATAACGATAATTTAAATAATACCCAAGACTCCTGTAAAGTTGTACGAAGGGGCCAACTCAAATAGTGTCAACGGTATACGAGAACCTAAATAAAAAGTATAAATTTTAACTTGTTATAATCATAACATCATAATGAACTTAAAAATATACAAAATAAATCAAAACATTGATTGATAAAAAGTGATAAAAATTGATAATTACATAAATGGTGATATAAGGGTATACCTAGTGTGTTTGAACAAGTAATGGGAGATTGGATTGTGTGGAGATGAAATACAAAGAAAAAGAAGAATGACAATGTATACTATATAAATATTTAAGTAATAGCAAATAATACAATTATAAATATAAAATGTACTTATAAATTTGTTCATAGTTTTATAAATGCATATTATGAAAAATACTTATGAAGAGAACAATTTTTGTTATAAAAACATTAAGTAACGATTATAGAAAGAAAAATATTGACAGTTACAAATATATGGATTATTTGTAGATTTTTACTTATAATATTACTAACGGAAGAAAATAAAATAACAATCGTGTATAACCTGTATCGTACACACGAAAATTCTGTGCACATATTTTGACACCTTTTTCAGTGCAGTTGAATTTTTATTATAGAGATAAGTGTAATACTCGATAAAAGCCTAATACTCGATATTTGTCGTCATAGTATGCTAGATAACAGATGGCAAGCGCGTTTACCTCGAAGACGAAAAAAATAGTTTCACTTGTTTGTCTTGTTTGTCTGTTGGCCGTACACGAATCATTCATAGACACATATACATAAGTTGAAAAGTTAAAAATTTAATAATGTACTAAGTTGAATATAACAAAAATTTAATATTATTATATTATAATAAGTAAAACGCACAATATATTCGAGTCCTTCCGAAGTATACCCAATATGGTTGACTGAGGGGCGTGCAGAGACAAAATATAACTGAGGACACTGGACAGACATAATATAACAGAAAACATTCCACCCACTGTTAATAATATAATATAAATATTTGTATCAATTCCTGTAACTGACGACGTCGCCGAATCAACAGTAACCGATAAGATAACGGCGGTCTGTTTGTGAATACGACTTGCTGGCTGGCTGCTGCTGCTGCTGCTGCTGCAGCAGCAGCAGAATAAAATTATAACTAGTATATTTTATTACACTGTATATAATAATATAATGCCAAGTGTTCATTGGAAAATTACTATCTAAAGGTCATCATTTGCAAGATCCTAGACGAAAAGGTCCTTTCATTTTTGTCCATTACACACAAAGTAATTACCGAGTTCATTATAATATCTATATCGAGTATACTTGGATCATTTTTATATCCAAATTTTTATTTAATCACATTTATGATACTTCCATTTTAGTTGATTAAACGATGAAGAATTTAAAAGCGAATTTTGTGTGTATTTTAATCTTGATCCGTTAACTTATAAAAAAATGTGACATTAAATAAACTATTTATTTTTTGTTATATGTACTTCGTATAGTGAACCAATTAATATTTCATCGAAGGTTATAACTATTAAACATACATAATTTATGTAAATAATTTCTAAGTTATTTGGTTGTTATAATTTTTTGTTTGCAGATCGTATCAAATTTACAATAATCTAACGTCATAGAATATCACAAAAGTTTGCGAAGTTAAACCTTACAAATTCATAGCAAAGATTCCAAAAAACCTCTACAGCAAAAATTTTTTTGTACACTTTTAAAATATATTTTTAAGAATGTTCAAATTACATTTAATTATTTAACATGAATATGCATAAATAGACTAAAATAAACTTTTATGTATTGAAAAGGTTTAACAACAGGAACGATAATAGTAAGTGAGCAGTAAATTAAGAGACAATAGTGGGCTGTTTTTTAATCCCAAATTGACAACTGACAACGGAATAAAATGATTAAATCCACACATGTTTGATGGCGGTAATATAGTTACGAAAACCAAGAACGATGACCGACGAATACCGTAAATTATTAAGTCGATATACACTGCCGGATTATATAATAATTACAATTTATAACCGGTGATGATTTTTCGTTGTCCAACGATCCGATAAACGCGTGTATTTTATGGGACATAAATGTTTTACAATCATAGGAGGCAGTTCTTTGTGTAATCAGCATCGGAATTAGGTACACCGAGTGTATACACCGCAGACCCATCACACATAACACAGTGTAAATACAGTATATACAGTGGAACCTCGATAACTTGAATAGTAGCAAAAGAAAATTCGACTTACAGAAAGCTTAGAAAACCGAATCGGTCGGGAGCAAAGAAAAATCGTAGTTATCGAAAATATTTTATTGTACAACACAAAGATTTTGTTTTATAACTTTGCTTACTTATATCATGTGTCGTACGTGTATGTATATATTACAATTTTCAAAAAAAGATTTTATAATAAATATGTAAATAATAAAAAATTATATATAAAGTAGGACTATTTTTGGAAGGAATTATATATTTTTGATTGTTTTTTATTGTACGATAAGGACGTATATATAAAGTTTTCAATTATGTTGAGCGCGGAAAAAATCTTTGGTTGTTCCGGAATATTTTTACGTAGTACTTACATATCTACTACCTATATGTCAATTAATGCCTGGGCAAGAATAGTTAAAGACAAAGGTAATTCCGCATCGAAAATATCCGATTGCTCTCCACTTAACTCGTTAGGCATTTATTTAATATTTATTATCGTTATTTATGAACATACATTATTTATACATACATTAAATATTATTTCAGTAATTTTCGGTAATGTCGAACAATTTGAGTTATAAACCAAAATTCAACTCGAATGACTTCGAGTTACTGAGAAATTCGAATCATCGAAAAAATGTATCACACATATCATACGATATATTGAAATGCGAGATCAAAGGCATTCTTTCAAATTATTGAAAATTCGACTTATAGAGGTTCTAATAATTCAGGTTCCACTGTGTAAATATAAATATGTATACACAAAAAAAAAAAAAAAAAAATACATTATAAATTATTGTATGCATAACGTTTGGCGATTTGTACGTTTCTTAACCGTCGAAAAACATTCAAGCACACACTGCCGCCCGCCACAATACGTGAACGTAAAGCGCCAAAACCGTAGTTAGCGGTCGTCTGGTGGAGTATAACCGTATAACATTAAATCGCACATGGTACTGCGGCGGCTGTGGCACTACTGTAATTCCTGCAATTAAACTATAATTACTTCATACATTGCGCACCGTACGCGTACGGCAACAGCGGTGAATAAGTGTCGTCGCGGTTCGTCCAAGTGTTTTCACAACTGTGTTTACTAATTATGAACTCGAACAACTATATATTATAACGAACCAGCGCGAATAGACGTTTTGCACGGAAAATGGACTATTACTTTTAGAGCTGTACATGCTACAATTACCTATAACAATAAGTACACGGCACTGCTATTTATTCACAAACACATACGTCCCTCCCCGCGAGTAATGATATCACCCGATGGCTATGTAATAAAAAAAAAAAAAATGTTTAAAAAAAATAATGCGCGCTCGCCCATGTCTGAGTAAATCGTGTTAAATAAAGTTGCGACCAACGCGGTAAAATATTTTTGAAAAACTATAACAAAATAAGTATTTAAATTTATTTATCAATTAGGCTTTATGGTCTACGAATTTTAAGGGGAACATAGGAAAATGTTGAATTTTTAAGTTTTAGATGAACATCGAGTTTCATTGAGCGTATTGTGACAATCCCTAGAGGGGGGGTTTTTTTTTTTTTATTATTATTACCACGAATGAATCGCGGGAGCAGTCGGATGGAGACTATAGAATGTTGTACTACAATTGTACGTATTTCTCTAGTCGCGTCCGTCGTATACATTCCCGCTTCGTAGCGGCATGAATAATACCAAGTTGATTGAGCGTAACAATATAATACCATAACACTATATTACCACCGCACATGGACGTGTATTGTGTAGTTGACGTTATTGCAGGGTATAGCGGTCAAAAAATTTCTCGGCAGACGACGATTCAAATTTTTTAAATAGTGGTAAATTTTGTATAGATTCACACAGCGACATAAAAATGGGTGCCAATAAAAAAAAAATGTAGTCGAAAGTTACATTGTTATAACGATTAATTAATAATCAATATTTTAAACGATTTATACGTAAGTATAAATAAATATATAACAATTCGACCAATGAGGTGTATTAACTTTTTAACAAAGTTCAAAGTCTATTGAAAGAATACAAGGATGTTAATTGGACATTGCAAATTACTTAATGATTACGGTACGGTATCTCGATATGACGCGTGTTTTCGCAAGGCTTTATCTATTAAAAAATCGTATAGCAACAGATGTTGAAATCTACATTATTTTATATAACATATGAATACAAGGAAAAAATACAAAAGTGTATAAAAACGAGTCTGGAGGCGCTAAAATTTGTAATGCCATACAGCATACGGGAGCAAACGCATAATGATCGCGCATAGTAATTAAAGATGACTGTGTCTAGATAAGACACTCTGACGGCAATGAAAACGACCTACGTGATTGGAAGGTATTTTGGTGATGTTACAAGAAAAAAAAACTGCACGACATTAAATGTGTAGAACTTGCGTTTATTGCAACAGAATGATGTAGACGTGCTGTTAAGCTGATAGAGTGTTAAATAAATAAATCGAATGATATAAATTATGAAGTATATAAAGTATTATTACTGTGTGATATTAAGAATTAAACGGACGAGTACAAGTTCCAACATAAACTGCATCCAAGTCGGAAATATAAATATTGATTATATTACATTACTGCAATAAAACGGTTATTTTGGACGTTCAACTTCTATATAATGCATAGAATATATTATAATCTAGTTGACCTCCTAAATAACAGTTAAACTCCACGAAGAAACTTATTTAATAACAATTTAATATGGGAGGACACGGTTTGTATAGTTTATTGAAACATACGCGTAAATCTATGGCTTTCATAAATCAAAATAATAATGAAATTAGGTAAAGTATGTAACATATCATGTAGCCCTTATTCATAGTAATCTCATACAATAATTGTAATCTTATTATTAACGTTTGCTATTAACTAACCGAATTCGAAAACAGTACGGCAAAATCAACAGTAGTTTGAGGTTAATTAGAAGATGTACAATTTGATTATCTATTTACGGACATCATAGTAATAATTATTCTAAACGAACACATTATTAGTCTGGAAACTGGCAGCAATGTAATATTTACATAAGTGACACTCAATACACGGGGTAGTAACCCGAAAACTCTGCGTGCATAATACTAGGTGTATACGGTTTACCTACAGAACATTAATAAAACCGATTAATAAACAACAATAAGATTTAAAGTATGTTTCATTAATTCAAATGTTGTAATAAGGGTCACGGACAATGACGTTTACGTGGACATATTTATAAAAAATCTGTTGTGTCAAATAGGTTTATTATAAAAACAACTTTACAGTGTAACATAGTTATTGTTTAGTTAGTGGATAGGAATTCACCGTAAAGAGAGAGAGAGAGAGAGATAACTAAACGCATTTTTCAAAAATATCATTAGGTGGCGTCCAGGTGAACTTTGTACATTATAATCACTCTTTAACGTTTCCGTGAAATCTAACTCAAGACAGATTATTCCCGAAATTTTTATTAATTTTTAAGGCACTTATACGTATGGTTTACACGCACTGTTTTAACAACTCGTTAGGTAAGTTCATATGCATACAGTAATACTTCATAACTATCAAGTATACAAATTAAGTTACTATGATGAACTTTATCATTCAAATTAAAACTGTGAACCGTGTTGATTTATTATTTTGATATCGATGTTTGTTTAATGTACATTAGTACTACCGTTCACAATAGAATAACCTATTGTGTTTTATCATCGAAAATAGATAAATCGCGTACACTTGACCCATGTTCTAAAAAACAAAAAATGTTGCATGCAAATCGGCGGCGATGCGCATTACGTCAATTTTTCGTGTCGCGCGTATATTGTTATCCCCATTGCTCATTAGTGATTATCGTATTGTCGTCGGAGCCCGAGCTGGCGGACGTCCGGCGGGTGTGACGTGTACAACAACAAAAACAACAACAACAACAACAGGTCGAATGATTTGAAAAAGTTTGTATCGAAACAGTCGATTATGTCACGTCGGAACGACAGCGTTTCATACGCAACACGAGAACACGTGGGGCGCGTAAGAAGACGCCGCGAGCTGCGAAAAATATTCGATACGGAGAGTCTGCACGGCAAGCACGGGACGACCCCGTACGGCACAACGATTGTGCGTACCGATAACGCGTAAGCAATTACGGGGGTTTCGATCTCTATGCCGGTTTTCGAATCCGAATACCGTCGGACGTGAACGACAAGAGTTGTGTCATCGACACGCGCGGACATTTCAACGAACGGACACGGTTACGAACGCGCGCGCATACGTGACTTATCGACACCGGTATAATACGTCGCGTCGCTGACAACGGGGTGCGCATACGTACCTCGGTGCCGTCGACCTTGGAGCCGGGAGCGTCGGAAGCGCCCACCCTGTACCGGCGGCGGTGCATCCCCGCGCCGGTCAACACGCCGCCCACCGGCGGCACGTGGTGGTTCGTCTCGTGCACGGTGAGGCTCTGTTTGATGTCGGCGGAGAACGAACAGTGCGAGCACTTGTACGTGCCCGGGGCGCTGGCGCTGTGGTTCCGGTTGTGCCTGTCCAGGTTCCACTTGTACGGCGTGCTGAAGTCGCAGTCCGCGCATTTGATGATCGGCATCGTGTGGTATTTTACGTGCTTGGTGTACCGGGCTCGCATGTGCGTCACGTAGTTGCACTTCATGCACCGGAAGAACTTTTTCTTCAGATGGGCCGTCTTCTCGTGCCGGTTCACCAACGTCTGGCTGTGGCTGCCGAACGGACACACCGAGCACCGGATAAAAGTCGCCAACCGCTTTTCCAGTTTGTACTGTTTCTTGGCCGACAGTGGCTTTGCAGCCGGCGGAGGCGTTGCGTCCGGTATCAGCGGCGACCCGGCCGCGGTCGAACCTCCGTCCTGATCCGGCGACCCTTCCTCACTGCAGTCTTCCGTTTCCTCGTCGTCCGCTTCTTCTTCTTCTTCTTCTTCTTCTTCTTCTTCTTCCTCTTCTCCGGCCTCCTCTTCCCCAGCCTCTTCTTCACCGGCCTCCTCTTCCCCGACATCCTCGTCTAAATTCTGCTCTTCCTCGTCCAACTCTCTCCAAGAAGAGGAGGACTCTTCTTCTTCCTCTTCCACCGCCTCCAACTCAACATCATCTTCCATATCTTCGGAATCGTTTGCCGGGTCTTTCACGTCCGCGTTTTCCACGATCATCAACTCGCCGAGCTGCTGTTCCGCGTACTTCTCCGAACTGCGCTGTACCCGGATCCGGACCGGTGGCACTAGCAAGGGTTTGCTGTTCCCTTTGCTCTTGCCCCCGTGACCTTTTCTGTTGGTTTTGTTGGACCGGTGAACCATCTGCACGTGCCGTTGCAGCTTTTGGCTGTGCTTCGAGGCGTACAGGCAGTGCGAGCACTCGTAAACCTTGAGCCGTTCGGCGTGCACGTTTTTCTGGTGATGCAGAAAGCTGCGCGGGTTTTGGGTGTAATACGCGCACTTGGTGCACGCGTAGTTTCGCTTTACCTTGCACTGCGGCAGGGCCACCGTTGCGGTGGCGGTCGTCGAAGAAGACGACGGCGCCGCGGACGAGGACGTATGTTGGTGTGAATGTTTCATTTTGCTCATACTGGCAGAATGGGATTTCTGGTGGTGGTCCCTCGACGAGCCCGCCGACGCAGCCGACGAGGCCGTCTTGGCCATATTAATGTACCTGAGAAAAAAAAAAAAAAAAGGAAAATCGTTATCATATCGCACACTCGTTGATTAATGCATTACCCCCGCCCCTCCAGCATAAGACCGAAATGCTGTACAACGATAATGCATACGCGGGAACGAGCGATAAGCAAACTGTGGGCGGCGCATATCATGCCCTGTCGGGGAGAGGAGGGGGGGGGGCACGTACAACCGAACCCGAACGGTGCACGTTGGGACGGAGACATTTCGCGAGACGTAGGGAAACGAAATCGTACAAGTTCTATTACGCTGATGGCGCATTGTAATTACGTTACGAACGTCGCAGCCGAGATGAGTGTGGCGGTAACGCGCGAAAGTCTCCCGACGACGTCGATATCGATGTCAAGGCGCGGTTGACGCGGAGAACCTTGAAGAGCGTGAATACTACGCACCGGCAGTAGAGGCTCGGCGTGCACGTAATATACTCGTATGTTGTATACATTATCATTACTATTATTATTATTATTATTACTACCTTTATTACACTATCGGGCACGCGAGTTTCTGATCGGAATACGTATAACAGACAGTGGATTATAAACGTTTTACCGCGCCCCGCCCGGGAGTGACGCGTGATGGAGGGATTGCGCCGGAGGGGGGGGGGTGCGCCCGGATAAGCGTCGCAGATACATGTCGTTTAAAACACGTCGTGAAATGCAGCGGCACAAAACGCACGGCCGTAATACACACGCACACCAACGTTTTTTCCGAACCACATGGGCGGACGTGTCCAAGGGCACGTGTGTACGGCGCGGAGTGCACGCGGTACGATAAGCCGCGACGGGATGAATCGACCGGGCGACGCGCGCACCTCGTCGCGTGTAACGTGACTATTCGGTGTTCGTTAAGCATAGCGCTTGTCCGCCGATAGAGTCGTCTAATGGAATCCCTAGAATTTGGTTACACAATCTCTCTGTACTTGACATTCTGAAGTTCTACGATTAATATTTATGGCCCTCCTGTTGCGGGACCCCGAGGGCTTGTCAATCTCGTAAAACATATAGTTACCATATAATATTAACAAATAATGAGCAACACAAATGATATGTTTATTACTTAAATATAAAATATTGTTAATTAAATGCGTAGGACAATGGTGGTCCGAACGACAGACGGAGATGGCACACACGACGTACTTGATGTTATTTGGATTTCAAGTAACTCGCGCTGTAATGGTAATTTGTCAATGGTTGTTCTTTAGTTAACCGTTGACGTCGTTAGCTCTAACCCCTGTCCCTCTTCTATCGTACGATAGTATATCTGACACACGAGCCGCTGATTTGGCTAAAAAAAAGTGATAGGCTCGCATAAAGCAACCGTATCAGGACACGTCTGAAGACGAGGGTAAATGCTGTCGAAATTTCGGCGCTGCGTAGCGAGTTTTTATTTTATCTAATCCAATCTATATAATATATTATTCGATTCTATTATTTGTACGTGTAAATCCGATCTGTATACATGTGGTTTGTGTTAATTTAGTGAATAGTGAATAATTTTAGCTAAAATATGTTACGAACCTGGAAGAAAAATTTTCTTCAAGTTACTCACTTTAACTAACTGATAACAAATTAACAATCATCAAACATGTTTATACCAATAAAGCACATGATATGTTTCTTGTTAAAAATACTATATATTTTTATATTATTTTCATTGAAAAACATTTGATGAACGAAAATGTAGAGAATTTTTTAGATTATTTTATGAACAATTCATGTATGTGAAAAAAAATTTAAGTCGATCGATGTCTATTAGCGGCGTGACTCGAGCGTTTTAACCGCCTTGTGAATGGTAATCTGTTGGGTTTTTATATGCACACGACTGCCGCATACGTTGACGGTTGTCTAAGAAATCAGTTATACGAAATTACAAGTGAAACAGTATTGTTTGGCCAACATTTTACATACGTATCCTAAGGAATAACACCCGATAACCTGAAACAACCCGACGGCAACGCGTCCCTCGGCGTAACGGCGTAAGTCGGTGCGGCGGTGCACCAAGTCCCATCGGCCGAACACCGGTGCAGCGAAAAGTACATGTGTCGTGGGGTAGTGGGTCCTAAAGGACCCTCAAAGGATTTATCCCTTATCGTTGGCTTTCTGTGGTTTGAACGCGTGACACGCATAGATATATTACATACAATGCGATGTCGTAACAGCGATGCATACATGGTGACCGAGAACAAGGCGGTTGGGTATTGAAGACGACGACTTCGGTTCACATGCCCCGGCACAGTAACGATATTGTGTACACGTATGTAACACATAGTATCATTGTGTACCATTATGCGGCTGCGTACTTAATGCATTTCATGGGTCGACAACAACATATCTATTATTACATTGTTATTTTATTACACATAGCGTACACAGGGACATCGAAACGATGGCGATACGAGGGTTTAGTGATCTCGGGTCGTAAGCGTGTGATTTAACATATAATCCCAACGAAAACATTTCGTAAACTAAAAAGAAAACCATTCATTAGCTTAATAGTAAGTTCAGTTTTTTAAATTTGGGTCTGCCGAATAAACGTCAGACCCATCCCTTACATGTACACACACACACACACACTTAAAAAGTTCGCCAATATATATTATATTACATAATATTATAAGAGAAAACGATGTAAATGTGTTCACGCGCGAATACGTAAAACGTTGCTGTCACCGCAAGTCGCTTGGCAATTGACATCTACGAAATAGCTGTATCAAATGTACATATACCAACGACAGAACGCAGTGTTAGTTATACGAGTCGAAAAATTGACATGATATATGGAAGAAACAAACCAATTTAATATCGTTAACAAAATACGTAAACAGTGCGTCGCGGAAAACGGTAACGTCTATACTTTGTACAGTATAAGAAATAGCACACGAACCGGCGTTTAAACGAAAAAGTCAGAGTGCGTGCCGTCAGTCATCACATATACGCACTGAGAACATATTTAGTAGGGCAAAAAAATGAACGTTGATCGATCGTTAGCAAACGAACAAATATTTTATCGAAGCTGAAACATCGATAGTGTTTTTATGCGCGTGTTATTATCGAAACAAAATTCAGCAACACTGCCGATGACTTTCTCTCTCCGAAAAACGTGGCGACGGCGGATCGAATGATCTTTTGGGCAGTGATGATAATTTTTGTTAGTCACTACGATCCATATGACGCGTTTTCTAATCCTTCGTTTTTCATAGTGCAATGCAACTGCGGACGTCCGCCTCGTATATGTATAAAACTCATATGACAACTACCTATTGTTAAATTAGATAAATAAATTATATCGGCGACGATACCGTTGAGTTTACAAAAGTAAATTTAATTGAATAAATAGAACTACTATACACGGCGTTGGAGAACCCCAACCGGGGTCGTAATGGAGTGTCGTGTACACATACAAAACCGACTGGTCGCGTTCGTTACGTCCAATTTATTTTGTCGTATAGCGCGGCGGTGCTTCCTCGCCGTCACTATAATAATACGGAGTGGCGGCGAAAGAATAATAAAGAAGGAAACGGTGTAAAGCGCGTGTAGTAGTGCTCTCGATTACGACGTTGGGAAATATTCAACGATGACGAGTACGTTACGCACACACGACAGCGATTAGTTGGTCCAGTTCAAACATTGTTAGTTGTTTCATATGTACCCACAAGTGTATATAAACATGTTGCACTCACAAATAATTGTAATACTAAACAGAAATACTTCATGTGCGGGACCATCACGTGTACACCAATAAGATCGAAAGGAATATTAATAGAGTAGAGTAGCTGCGTGTATGCATACGAGTATGTACACACATAATGAAATTACCGCCTCTGTCTTTGTTCGGAACCGCACATAAACGCTCGCTCTCGAAACACGATAGCATATAATTGTAGGTAATGATTAGCACCGCCGACTTTGCAACGCGCGAGCAATTGGTTCCGACCACGGGTTTCCAATGTAATGACCATTACCGCATGGTCGTTCGCACAATCGTTATGTTAAACGTCTACCTATGCAGTTTTACTGAATATATGGTTCACGCTGCACAGCGTGTGCTGAAAGAACGATTCATACAAAGCGATTTACCGGTACAACGTATAGATGTCGACGGATTCGAGCCCGATGGAAATGTAGACGGATCGACGTCAGACAATGGACACGTCGCGGCGGCGAAAGCAGTAAAAGTAAAATGCACTAGGAAGTACCGGAAGAAGAGTAGGTATATGCACGGTGACGGGGCGGATGATTGCAGGTATGCGAGTGAGAAAGGAAGAGGCGGACGAACGGGTTTTTTTTTCCATACGGCAGCGGACGGAAACGGTCATCGACGGCGGCGGCTGCGACTAAATAGGTCTCTGACCTCGTCGTCGGTGGTATACGCGCGTGGTGATGAGTCCGACCGCCGAAGACACACCACATGTGTCTGACGCGCGAGACGAGCCAACACACGAGTGCGCAAAATATTTCCAGTAACCGTTCTTCGGCGCGCTACGCGTTCCCAGAGGCGGCCTCGACGAGATGAACGCACGTGGTGCAACGCAGCGGTACGCACGTGAATCTTGCAATTGATCTAACCGAAGAGCGGATTGTCGTCGCACGTCCTCGTTCCACTTCGCTCGGACTGGACCGACAGCACGCATAATATGTGCATTGCGAAACCGCCTCGATCCCGTCCGTGTCCATACGGTCGTCACGTATTATCGCCCGGCCTTAGCGACCACCGTCCGGCTGGATCCTTTGCGTGATACGAGCACACCGGGAGCGGTTTCCGTGGCGAATCGTGGAGATGACGACGACGAGGACCGAGGTTTCCCGAGCCACGGCACGACGACAAAGCTCACGGGCCCAAATCCCGCTGCCGCGGTTCAGGGTCGCGCCTTTTATCGTACACGACTTGTGCCGTTTCGTCGTCCGGAGTGCACGCGGCGGTACCCCGCACACACCGTCCCGCGGTAGTCGCGTCCACGCGGTCGCCGGCGGCGCCGACTGTGATTATTTAGGTCACGCGCGCGCACGTCGCGGTCGCCGTTTACGGGTTTGCGTTTACGGCGAACGCAAACATAATTTTATACGCGTCGCCGTCGTTAAATATTTATGGGCCGTTCCGATGCGGCAGAGATTCTCTCGTCGATGTACATCGTCGTCGTCGTCATCAACGCCGTCGACGACGAATGTGTCAACCTTGCCGTGTACGAGCGGAATTTCGTTCAACTGCGCGATAATAACACCACCGCAACCCGCCGCCGCTGCCACGTCTTCTTATCCGCGCAGTCGGTCCACCGCGGCCGATAAGGCGTATGCGCATGTCGCTGCTTGGACAGCTTGCTGTTGGCTTCTATATATATATATATATACATACGTATAAACACGCGCGCAATCGCATATACAAGTGCGTGCAAGGCGGGGAGGAACCGCGCGAAGAAATTCTATACAGTGGCCGCCGTTATAATATTATGTACACATATTATATAGGAGGGCCAGAGGAAATTCTAGTCGACCGACGATGGTATTCGAAACCGATCGTCGGTAATTTAGCGCGCATTTATTTTTTCCACGCAGCAGTTGCTCCCTCCTCTACCTCGGTTGTTCGTCATCGCCTCGCACACCTAATACAATACGACTGTATCATATACGCAGTACGTACCACACGTCATACGACGCGTACACCGCACGTGTGAATATATTATACGTACGTAGGTACGTGTATACAAATGTGTATTATTGTAAACTTCGAATCGCATCGCCATTTACTGTTTACTGCAGCGACGGCGAACCCGATAATCGATAACGTGCGCGCTAAAAGTAGACGACGTCTGCCGTGCACGTAATCCAATATACAGGTGCGCATACAGGGCGGTCCGCGGTACCGTTGAAACGGGACGGGGCGACGCAGCGGCTCGCCCTGTATGCCGTGCAGTAGTAGAAGTTATCGTCATACATAATGGTACCATAATACACTTGACAGGCACGAGTGCTGGTGGAACGAACAATACAGCGGCGCGTTTCAGGCCTCTCGTTTCGCGCCCCGCACCGTCGCCGGCACCGTGGTCGCGCGCGAAAATAGACCGTCCTCGCCTACCTGGCGATGCTACAACAAGATCGCGGGCGGCCGCGGCGTCGCGGTACGGTTGCCAAACGGCGACGGTGCCGTCGTAGAGGAGCCGCGTGCACGCGCGATTCGGCGGACGGTGTGAACGCGCGCAGCGGACAGAAGACAAATTGTGTTGAACGCTCTTCGGGCGCGCTCTACGAGGAGAACGGCAGCAGCAATTATTATTGCGCCGACGTCCTTGACAGACAATTTTCGTAACAATTTCTCGCGCACTTAAAATATTACCGCGTCCTCCGCCCGCTGTCACCGCCACGTCGGTCCGCGCGCGGGTCTTTTACCGTGTTCACAATTACGTTGACATTGTTCCCGTGACCGACCGCAGCACACTGATACATTGTGCGCAGCGACATCGATCGCGCGTGTGTTCGCACATCGGCGATACACCGCCAGCGACGAGTACGTTTACCATGTGCTACGTACGTGCGCGCGGTTGCGTTTCTGATGCGCCATTGTGCGAAATGTCGTCACTGTCCAAGGCGTACGTATCGGACGTCCACACGCGATGATGGCTCTCACGATTTTTCAAATGTTTCCCGACGTATCGAATACATTGGAAACGACGATAAACCTTACGCACTTGAGAGTTCGCAAAAGTAATTCTATAGCAATTTGATAAACGTAATCGGCTGTTGTATTTCAGTCGTCTTATTGGTCCCCCGTGAACTTCTAAAAAAAATGCATCGAAATAGGCGTAGTTAGTAGGTCGGGCTTCGTCTGCCGATTTGGAATCAAGTGTTTCCTTGTTTATAGAACGTGTAATACGTGCGTTATTGCGCACGCCATGTACGAAGTCACAGCGGTACGACCGCGATGGTTATTCCCGACTGACCGAACCTTGGCGAGAGTGCGCGCGCGCGCGCTTGTTAATCGTTTAGCCACAGCTACTGCACCATGTCGAGAAGAGTAACGGGACGGGACGGGACGGGGGAGGGGCGCAAATATGTATTACTACGTTTTCGTCGTCGACCAAGATACGACGGAAAAGGAGCGGCGTCGGTGGTCTTCACGTCATCGTCAGCGTTCGCATGTACACACACCATTTATTACTCCGAGGACAACCGTCGCCGTAAGTGCAAGCTAAAAACAATAGGTCGTACAAGCGCCGTAAACGTGTGTTTATAACTAGAAAACGATAACGCGTACAGTACTCATAATGTATACACGATTTCGTGGTGAAATCTAAGAATTTCTACTTAACGCGCGCAAAGTCTCGGATAGTTTTTACGAGCACAACCCTATCAGAAAATTAAGACACCAACATCAATTCGGAAGTGTACAAACATTTAACACCTTTTTTGAAGTAGTGCGATGTTTATGATTACACGACAATTCGTTACATTTTACATACAATCAATAATTTTGAAAAAAATATATTTTTCTTTTTCTATACTTTAAACACATAAACATGATGAATACGTTGTTTTATTAAACATTGTAATTAAAAAAAAAGTTAATGAAATTCATATAAAATCTTTAACGGCAAGAACGTATGAAACAAATTATGGGAGTATAAAACTTCGGTTTAATCATTATTGCTTTAACTAAACATAATGAAAATTGAACTAGGATTAAATTAAAAGTTTTTAAATGTTATCTTGTAACCTATCCAAATATTAAAATATTAACGATTTTTATATCCAAACAAGTGTGGTACGTAAATTGAATGAGCTTAAGAATGGCGTATACGTTACCACAAAATACACACACACACGTGTTTAATTGTTGTCGGCACGTCATGCTTCATTAGCTTTATTATTGGTGTTGTTTCATGTACATATAATGAATTATAAAGAAGACGATAAAAACTATGCACACTCAAGGCCACCTACGAAACGTTTCTTGGTCGAAATAATTCTACTATAGGCACAAAGTAAAAATAAAGTTGCAAGAGAAAAGAACTTCTCCACAAGTTGACATATCTTGACTGGCGTTGATATTATAATCCAAAATATAATCGATTTTTGTACAGTCCATTATGACCAGCGATGATAAAATAAAAATAAAAATAGAAAATAGCTGTTGTTTGGTCATAAATGATTTCTAAACGTATGTAATAATATTATTATGAATATGCCCACGAAACGGCGGCTGCAAAGACGAAGGCACTATAAAATATAATGACACGCCGCTCTCCGAGTAGGAACGTTTCTGCGAAGACTTTGTAGGGACGATTTGCCTGCATACAAATGTACGGTAACTAACATATCATCTATATACTTCCGCACAGTACCTGTAATTTTATGAAAGTAAACATCGTTGTTAAATCTACTTTTTCTTGTATACAGCGACGATCATACGGTACTCTGCAAGACTTTACCACTACACCTTCTTCAATCCCTCCAATTAAATTTTGTATAAATTTACACACTTCCAACATGCACTCAAAAAATGCATGTAATAATACGTTTTTTCTTAAAAAAAGAAGGGATAGTGGGACGGCTGAACAGTTATCACGTAAGCGATTTTCTCCATTATGTATTATATATTACGCCCGTCGACCATTAGAAAGTGTATCATATCTATATTTTGTGAGTACGAAAAAAGGGATTCGACAGAAGGCATTATCGCGATCGATTTCCTCTGCACATCATTACGTCACGCTCGAGCGATATATAGGGCTCTGTTGTGATGAAGGGGAAGGAGGTCGTCGGGAGGTTATTATTATATAACGCGTAGCCACTGTAACTGAGAGGGTGTTGTGCGGAGGGTTTAAAAATAACCCGTGGGCAGCAGCCGAAGCACTGAATGCGCAAAATACACACAAACCACAGCAGTGCGCAGGCAGAAAAAAGGAAGGACACAAAACACACTGCGTTTCCGGAACATACGAATACGATTTGCATTTGTTCATCGAGCACAGTCAGAGTAAAAATTACATCACATCGCCTTCATGACGTATTCTCACATATAATTTGTGAATAATTAAAGGATTGTCACAAGAACAATGACGACTGATTACAAGGGGTTTTTTTTTTAGGTGTTGAAACGATTTTGATGAAGACGGAGAAGAATTCTATCGCGAAAGAATATTCCGCTACCGCCGACGAGGAAGCTCATTCAACAACCATTTCTTTTCTCCTCCTTCCCATCCCGTAAACATATGCACAATATAAGGGAGTGCATCGCTTCTTGATCGCTCTTGAGGAGTCCCTGTCATTGTCACTACAGTTTAAATCTGTCGTTTGATCAGTATGGCAGCAGCACAGAAGAATACGAACGAACGTTAGTGTCTCAACAACACGATAACGCGAGTTTTTATTTTTAAACGCACGCGCACTTCGTGACGGTACAAAAGAAAGACAGTGAAAATGAAATGCCGACGACGAGGAAAAACAATGAGGAATATACCCGGCAGCGTCATGTCGTTATTATTTTTCGTTGTCATTAAATTTGGTTTTTTCCTTTCTTTTCGCCCCGAGACGGGTCCCTGTATATAAGTATACAATGCGGTACGTTATTATATTCATGTATAATATAGTTGACCTGACGATGGTGACGACTGCAGTTACGAGACAACGGCGGTGAAAAAATATCACGCTCTAGGGTCGAGTTGAAAAAAAAAACGGGACAGGAAAAGAAACGGTGTGCGGTGAGAGGGAGGAAGAGAGAAGGTTTTGTTTCCGTACAAAACCATCCTACTGCTGCTGCTGCTGCTGCTGCTGTTGTTGATGGTAGTGTTGCTGAAGCCGTTCAGGGGAGCTTCCGGGGTACAAGTGTTATGTATAGCGACGGCAGCGGCAACGGGGTGAAGTGCTGTTGGTGCTGGTGCTGCTGCTTCTGCTTCTGCTGGCACACGACGCGTGTTTAGTGGAGGGCTCGTCGTCGGGTTTATCGATTCCCAACTCCTGCGCGCCGCGATGGTTATACCGGGCGGCGGCGATGGCAGGCGGGCGTGCAAGGGGTCTCCCGCCGTCGCTCGTAACGAATTTCGGCGTCGACCGGTGGTGCGTGGCGCGCGCACCGAGGCTGCCACCGATCGTTATGTGTCACGCCGTTACTGTTGCCGTTGTCGTCATGACGAATATTATACGGAGAACGAAAGAATGAGCAGACAAAACAAAAAAAAAAAAGGGAACAAGAAAACTATTACCCAGAGACGCGAAAAAACCGGTAACGTCACGGGACGATGTTGGTTGCACGCACCCAAAGTCCACGGCAGCAGAATTGGCGGTGACAGGTGGCGGCGAAGAGAAAAAAGACGAGCGACACCACGCCGACGATCGATATTGCGCTTACGTTAGTACGTGTTCATCGTTCGCGCGAATAGGTACACATAGCATAATACTACGTAAAATTTATAAATATATATAGATATATATATATATATATACTATAGTATGTGTACACGCATGAATGAATAAAAGTGTAAAAATACTTAAAGTTACAATAGACAGAAAAAAAGGAATGAGAGAGTTACTTACGTCCAAAGACGATGATGTTACATCTGCAGATATGTATGTACAAATGTTACTCGAGACAATATTATTAAAATAATAATAATAATAATAATAATCTTATACGCGAGCGCGCACACACGCACAAATAAATAAGCGCACGCGGTCACGCAGACAGCAGCTGGTGGGTGAGCCGGCGGTCGCTGCTGGCTATCGAATAGCGTTCTGTTCCGTCGGCCGGCGCATTACACACTAACCGCACGAGGCGGCGGGCCGTTACGAAGGTTGCACGGCTGCCACCACCACCACCATCATCATCATCGCCGCCGCCGTCGTTGCTGCCGCCGCCGACGCTGCTACCGCCGTCTCTGCTGCTGCCGTTCTTCGCGTGTACCGTGCGATCGCTGTACGAGTACCATCATGGTCGACCAGACGGGTGGACGGGCTAAGCACTAAGCGCATGTATACACGGACCATGGGCCAGCGCGCACACGTTCATGTGGACTACATACACTCTTGTACGTGTACGCGCCGTCATGATGCATGTGCGCTCCGACGCGGTCCCACTCGGACGCGCGCGCACGCACAAGTACGCACAGAAGACCGTCTCCCGTCCCTTTTTCCTACACGTCCGCTCAACGACGATCCAGCTGTCACACGTGCAGCGCCGGACCCAAGGGAGGAGGAGGAGGAAGAGGAAGAGGAGGCAAAAGAATCCCGAGAGCTGCACTCACCGACGCGCATGCACACCCGTCGACCACGCCACGTCGGACCGAACAAGAATAGGACACGCGCACGCATTGTTATTGTAACGTTATACACATGTGCGTCGGGACAATGACCCTTTTCGATAGGTTCGAATGGTTCGAGCGGTGGCCCCGCGTCATGGGTACCTACACCGCACGTTTTCCATACGGGAGGCTCGGGGTGCGCGTGAGACGTTGCGTGAGCGCAAAAGACGACGCCCATAGCCGGGCGATGGTTTTCCGACCACGTGTCCGGATTTGTTCACCCCCGAGGCGGTGGCAATGTCACCGTCGTCGAAGAGATATTTGCGCGCGTGTCACGCGATGTATGTCAAGGCAATGACGGCAACGATGTTTAACGACGCGTTGTACAGCAGTCGCGGGACAACTGCGCGCAGCTGCGGCGAAATTACTATCCGCGTTTTATACGTTCCTCGTACGCGCGCCGGGCTTGCATCAACGGCGGGCGTAGCAATAAAACGTGTACTGGCACAGTCAATCCCGACCACGCGTTTTTTCTCCGTCTTGTTCCGTGCACGCGTTCCGAAATAAAATGGATCGACAGTGGCGAAAGAGGCCGCATTAAACCGCATCGTCATTGTAAAGGGTGGTCGCCGGCGGCGGATATTTCTGCTGCGAGAACCGGTTCGTCGGTCGGGCCGTGGCGGTTGCGAAATCTCGCCGGAAGAGTGGTTGGCGATCGTTGGGTATTGCGGCAGTAACAGCAGCAGCAGCAACAGCAGTCGGCTGTGGATTCTGCTGAAGCAGCTGCGCGGGTAAAGGGTTAAAAACAATAATCCGTTGCAACCGTAGTGCGTTGCCACGGTTCGTGAACAAAAGCGACGGCAAAAATGACCGATTCTCCCGCCGCGCTTTTTCGCCAACAATACATTTTACACCCGTGTGGCGGCCGGAGTGTGTGACCAAATGGTCTACAGAGGACCATTTGGTCACATGTTTTGGCCGCTTTTTTAGGGTACTTTTTCGCATTGCCGCACCAAATACAGTATAGAGCGGTGTGTTCATGACGAAGTTGCCACTAAACGCCTAACGGGCACATGTTCTGTGAAGGCGACGGAGCCTGACACGGATTCGAACGACATTGATTGTTGACGGCTATATGAAGCAACAAAAACAACAACAAGAACGGCACGTCGCGCCTGTTTATATGTTATTATTAACGCGAATGCCACACCATAATCGCGCGCGCGCACACACAAAATAAACATTGTAAAACAGGTTACCAGGAGTAACATTTGTCGAGGAAAAACTGATGCTACACGACAACGATTATACGTAATGTAGGTATAATACATGTTTGCAGCAATTGTGCGGTGAGAGCAACACATCTATTATATGCCAAACGAATGTGCCGATATACGTGTTCAGTAATAATGTAACGAGGTTTCGTTGTCGAATTACTATTTTAAGTCGAAAACAACACACGGGCACACGCAGCAGCAATTAGTAGATATAGAGTACACGTAGATACAACGAGTACAATATCGGACGGACAAAACGACAACGACTAAAAGACATAACACAAATATATATAAATAATGACTGAGTAAAAGTTTACGAAATCCAAGACGATATCGGTTATGCTATGAACTTATCTGTCATCGATATCTACTTATTACATTTTGAGAAGACAGCCAACGATTTCTAATTTAATTATTACGAATAATATCGATAATTCCAATGAATCAGTTACAATTCATTACGATACTAAGAATAATTATATACATCGGAACATAATCTTCAACAATCGATAATTGGTAAAATGTTATGCTCAGTTGATAAACGAAAAATACGACAGACGAGGAGAAATATTTGATTGTAATTTTAATTTGCTAAAATATATATTTTTTAATAAGAACAATAAGGTTAGTAGAATAATGAGATGTTTTAAATGCAAGTTCTAAAAAATGTCCGTAGCGCACGCAGCCGTCACGATTTTAGCACTAAAATTCAATCCAATCTTCATGCAACGAAATATTAGACATCTTATTTACTAATATATTGGTACACACAAGTACTTATGGCAAAGAGAAAAACAATTACTTTAATTTTTTATACACGGTGGTGCGTACAGTTATTTAATAGTAAGTACGTATTCTTCAAACACAAGTACATTACTATATGCTTAATCATGTAATGTGTAAATCAATAAACTTTCTGAGGTACACAAATGATATTAGAAAAAAAAATAACATAATTATTTGTTTGCGTAATATAAGCCATAACAATAATCATAAGCAGTAATACTATTTGTGATAGTAATTGAAACAAGTTTAAAACTAAACAACGATCTTCTTTTGCTTTTTTATCTACTTACAAGACCAAGCACTTTGTTGTTACAGGATATAATGACAATACAAATAGTAATACATCATAAACTTTATCACGAGCATAAAGGTCACACACAATATTTTTAGCATTAGAATTAAGTTTTAAAAAGATATTTGATCTTTGAAACAATATACGTAAAAAGATTTGAAACTAATATATTAAAATAATTTTTGAATCAGTTCTTTATTTGTAAAACATTTGTATGCAAATATTTTAAGAAACTGTATATTATTTTTTTATTAGCCTTAACACTAAATTGCTTAACTGCTATATTGGCGAAACACTTATTGTTTTTTTTTATTATTTTGTTGAAATTATATTTTTCAACGTAAGTTAAAGTCGTTTAATAAATAGATTTGATTTTAATTTATGTTTTATTAATTGCATCGATTAATTTAGTGTTAATAAACAATTAGTACACTTTAAAACAAAATCCATACCAAATGTTTTTATAATCAGTGTAGACTACGAAATCTTTCGACTTTTCGTTAGCCGTTAAACAATATGGTTTCGTAAAAATATCATTTTCTGTTTGACCTGAGATTAAAATGAAAAAGAAAAAGGGTCAACAAATATTCAATAGACAACGTAAAAACATCATAAAAGCCAACGAACAGCAGGTGGTTCAAAACTACCAAAATTGTTTCTGAAAATGGAATTCATCCCATAAATGCATATTATATATTTATTTATAACCAGTGTCTGGGAAACAACGGCTTCGGCAGATATAACGAGTTATAATATTACAATGAGTGGTAGACAAAACAAATAAGGTAGTATTTGAAATGCTAGTAATATTTTAGACCATCGATAACAATACTAAAATACATAAAATTATATAAACATTCTAAGAAATTGTGATTTAGTATAACAAATAATAAATCTGAGTATAAAAAATACAGTTTATGTCATTGTAACATTGTAATCCTACAAAAATATAATTGGATATCACTTTTATAAAATAAATATTACTCCACATACACATTTAATATACTATATTCTTTTCATTTCCATAATAATAGTAGTACCTAGTAGTAGCAAAAGTACGTAGTAAGATGAGTTCAACGTTAATATTTTTGTCACTAAATAAAACATATTATTGTATTATATAATATCCTAACTGATAATCAAATATATATCATGTTTACAAGGATTTATTTTTGTATACCTACTGGTAAAATTGGATTATTTGGGTTACTCCGAACAATGATTGACGTTGTACATTTTGTAAGCACTGTAATAATCACATTAGATTATCATGAGTTATAGTTGAAGTTAAGTTATAATAAAAACATAAACACGAAATATGGCTAGAAATACCACTAAGGTCCTAGAATTAATATTACTTTTTAACAACAGCAAGTGAAAAAACAAGATACAACAAGATGTCTACTACATGTATTAATTAAAATAAATACAAATCAATACTCCAATTTACATATTTTACATTGAATCAAGGTAGTATAATGTAATTTAAAATTATGCGTTTATTATAATACTTACATACATATCTTAGTATGTATAGTGTTTACTGTACATTAATACAGTGATACCGGATAACATATGATAATAACTTACACAAATAATATAATTTTAATGGTTGAGGATATTCTAAAATGTCTTGTTCTAGAATATTTGTGCATTCTTAGAAGGTACCTAACACGCGAAATATTTACATAAAACATGAAGTAGACTTTAAAATATAAATAATTCTATATTATAGAAATACGTTAAAAATTAGAAAAACGATTTCGAAGTGTTTAGTACAAAATATTTTCGTCTGTATGTATAAATGAGAAAAAGACATTTCCATTTTACGACGTACAGTAGGTAACTATAGTTTTGTGGTGTAATGTTTGTATACACTAAACAAACACACACTCAAAAAATTAAATATATATTTGTTAATGTTATAGTCACACATAAAAATACTAAAAATACTGATATCTTATTAAATTAAAATAAAAACTGAATCAAAAGGAAAAGAGGATTTAAAATTACCATCCTATTCACGTTTAAGCTTGAATCTATTCTATATATTACGATATTTAATTATGACATTACAGTTTACCAGACATACTAGGTAAACTTTAAAATAATTTAAAAAAATTTCCTTTTTATTAAATATAACTTGTTTGTTAGGTTATATGATGAACAATTATAATAATAATTTAAAAAAAATGTATAGGTTACAAAGATATACGTTACATTTTTAAATGTCTGTGTACGTCTAAAATAAATTGATACGCAGTTATTGAATGCGTAAGAAATAATATATTTAGTACATTAAATTAATAATATTATGTTGAATGTAATATTTCATAAAATTCTGTGGTAAAAATAAAACTACATTGGTCGTCAATTAATGAATTAAAAAGTACCACGAACTAACCATTTTTAGTCTAGACAAAACATTTCCATCGATATTATAGAAAAATGTTAGAGCGTTCTGTGTCTTGGTTATTTTATTTTAGTCAAAAGATTGGATATCTCTCATATTTATATAAAAGAAGTCAGTCTAGACAGATGGTGACTCAGTAACATGCACCTTCATAAACACGATTTTATATTTATTCTAGCGGAAACGGCACAGAATTGTCAATAAGGGATGATTGTAATGGAAGACCAATAGACCTCGTAGGTTTGAAATGATATCAAATCACTATACAAGTATGCGAAACAACACCATTCACCATTTATTTGTCCGTGTTAGGTCAGCGCGACGGTACATAACATGCAGCACCGACCAAGTGGCCAAGAGTAAATATATCTGCAGAGAAAATTCGTGAAAAAGGAAAGAAATTAAATTGTAGAAAACCATAAATACACATTTGTATAATAATCATTTATATTATAAAAAACATAAATTAGCTCATGAATCGATTTGAATAGTTAAGGTTCGTAATTAATTTTTTTTATACATATACGTGATAATGTCTAGAAAATGATAAATACTAATTGTAATAACGGATTAAAGTATTTCAAAACCATCTAAGTTTTTGAAAATTAATATTGCAATATGTACTCAAATTTTGTGAAGATATAAAAAAAAATCCAAGTGACAACCACCCTGTACAGTGAAATGTATAAAGTATAAAAATACATGCTGCAAAGGAAATATATTATGTTACATGAAGGTATACAATGTCGACAAAATTTAACGGATATAAGTGGAAATGTAAGAGTCAAAATATTTTTCCCACTAAATCATCCCACTAGATGAAGTCTGTGGTTTCTAAAATTAAAATGTACATACCTAGTTACACAATATTGTTTCTGTACGTTTTATTCACATTTAACCTACATCGCAAAATAAAGCCTTCCGTGTCTCAAGAATATCAGACTAAACTATAAATGAACGCAGGTGTATATTTTAATAATGAACAAATATGACGCACACTTCATATGCTAATGAAACAGTACTATTACGTTATATGGTTTAACCGAGTACCGAAGCCATTGCGATTATGAAAAAGCTAATATCAACAAATACGATTTTTAATAGCGGTGCACAGTCGTTATTCCGAAGATATATAAATATTTTGTTAACATGTCAACTGAATGCATAATAAAAACAGGATAATAACGACCCAGAATGACTTCTAACCGAAGAAAAATAAGGCGTTCATATTAAGAGCTAAATCTAAAAACAGCAATAAGCGTTTAAGCGTTGTGAAAACATTACTGTCGATAACAACGATGTAATGTCAGGGAGTGTAATCAGGTAATTAGGTAAGTAGACATACGGTACCTCACTCGTATAGTCTAAAGAATGGCAGTACTGAAAAGTGAATAAATTTAATAATCAAACGTTTCTTAAAGGCGTAATTTCTGCCGCCGACAAACAGTTCTGAAAATTGTTACGAGGCATAAACCAATTTCTATCAAGAACACTATAAAATAAAATACGTACCACACAGCATATTCATTATATATATATTATCTCATTATGTTATTATACGGCATAGTGACGGGATAATTGATCAACGGTGAGGCACGATGTATTATTTGTGTCATTAATTATTAATGTGGAAACGACAAATGAAATTCGTCGCGCATATAAATGTAAATACAAATAAAAATTATCGGATTGTATCGTTTGCGATCAATTAAACATGAAAGAACGACTCAACATAACATTATGGTAGATGTAAGAGCGTAAAAAGCGTACGGAGAGTGAACGGCGACGTTTAAGTACGACATGTTTATAAATTGTTATACAAAAATAAAATGTTATTGTATCTTCAGGTTTAACTGATCGAATTGACCAATTACGATAAGAGCAATTACTTCATTAAGCCCGACCACACCCTTGGAGTGTTATAGGATATGTATCATTTTATTATTGGTTATGAAGTCTTTTGTAATATGTTGTAATATGATGTATCACTCTTCTGACGATACTATTAAACATTTCCTCGGTATTCTTTTCGTAATATACTGTTCCAAAAACTTCCCTCGAGTTCATTGCCTTTACTTTATATAAGTTTGTTGGATAGGTGGTCGAAGAAAAGCGGTTATAATACATATCAACATTTTCAATGTTCTTTTCTTACGATAAGGTAAAATGGTTAGCCCAATATTGCATCCACAAAAGTTATTGTTAAAATTTAAATTTCTATAATTTAACTTTTATAACACACTATGTGAAACGCATGTTATATACCATGATATATACGTATATGATGACACATACATATTTTGGTTGAACAAAATAATGATATTAATAAGAATATACACGTGCCTAACCGATCGATTTCATACTGATAATACATATTTATAAAAATTATCTCGAGTGAATATTGGTTATCCAGGTACTACATATATTCGATATCATCGATACTTGTGCAAAGAAAAAAGAAATTTTAACAACAGGCAATTCAATACAGCTACAGCAGAGACGATAGAAAAGGCTTAGCCACTCTATAGGTGTTAGGCAACGCCATATATGCACAATACGCGACGGACAAAGTTCATAAAAGAGTGGGCGGGGTCGGGAAAATATATATAAATATTTAACAACCCCGATGTCGAAGTGTTAGCGTAAACATTATAACCCGAGATAGAATTTTTTTTTATTTAATTAAATGCCTCATCGCAGCCGTTAATTTTTTCGATTTATTCCTATTTTAAATTGTTAAACAGTGAAATAAAGTCCACCAATCTAAATTCTGTGTAGTTCGTAAAATCGCTGTAGTCTCACAACCGCAAGTTGTTAAAATGCTTGCGAAAAACATACAAGTTTTACCGAGGTTAACAGCGTGTACCTAGGGGGCCAACGAGTGTTGCTACTACATCTTAAAATCTATTTTATTTATACTCAGGCATGTAAATTTTGTTTTATAACCAACATGCAAAAAATGACGATGTACTCTCGTTTCTATTAACGGTTTTAAAAAAATTCAAATGTCGAGCATGCGCAAGTATTTAAGATTTAAAAATAATTTATACACGAAGAAGGCTTTACAATGAATGAACAAAAAACTAAAACTGCTTTAATAATTCTATACTTTTGCAATCAGACGGCAGATATTAAATGAACGTATAGCAACAAAATTATTATTAAAAATATGAATGATATAGTATTTACAATTTTCAGTGAACTATAAATTTTGTATCTGTGCGGATACTAAAATTGAATAACACAAATCTATTTGACAATACTTATATAGTAAAAATATTATTCTATATATACTATATTATACCTTTCGAAAGTTTATGGTATACATGAGTTTTTAAATTTGATTTTGATTTAACCTTTTTGAACGTCTAAAAATTTAACAAAACACTAATTTTATTATTTTTTTTATGTGCAAGTGCAACAAACAGTAAAGTGCGGGAAAAATAACTACGACGTTTATACAGGTTATATACATACAAAAGCCCCAGAGTGTGACTAGAAATCTTTCTTCGAATAACTGGCAAGGTAGATTTTTAGGTTCTATAAATAAAGCTGGAGTTAAAATCGTTTGTTTTAGCGCACATGAATGCAAGAATTGACAATTAATGCAACCTCAACCAACTACTACAATTATATCGTTCTCACTGTTAAACATAAAGATTCCTTTTGCCGAATGCAATTAAAAAATTTTTTTAAAGAAGCATGGAAATTTCGAAGTAGTCGATTGGTTTTTTCCTCGGTTTTTTCACTCCGTATTGCCGATTGGCATATGGTATGGAAAAAATATGTTTGATAATATAATAGTATAAAGGTGCGTTCCCACCAAATTCGGCTGGTGCCATCCCAACTGAAATCGAGCCAAATTCATGGACTTTAAATATTTTTAATTTTAAACTAGAGAAGAGAAAAGGATGAAGAACAACTTTCGTCAAAATCTGATCTGAGAATGGCGTTGTATTGTTATTGCTTAACGAGGCAATAATAAATATAATAAAAATACTTATAAATAATATAATATAAGGTAATCGAAAATTATGATTTGTATATTAAAGTACGAATAACTCAATGGATGAAAAGTACTGTGTTAAATTTTTTGTCTGTAGTCCAACCAATTGGTCGAATTCACGAAAAAATAAATAAAAATTGGTGTTTAATAAGATACCTGTCCCTCGTATATAGGTGCAATACACCTCTTTGCCATTACCTATATTCAAACTCAAGCATAGCGGATACTTTATAAATTAAATTAGATTATGTTTATTCAATCAACTGTTATAGTATTTCTGTATTAAGCCTACCCATAAGATATAATTTTTCTCGAAAAGTTGGTAAATATAATAAAATCAATGAGCGAAGCACGTAGTGAAGCACGTGGTGTGAAGTGCTATTCGCACGAATAATCAGAGAGATAGTTCGAATGTTCGATGAGACATGAAAATAATACATCAAATAAATAAGTCATATTTAACCAAATTAAAATAACTCATAATAAATAATTAAATCTCTAAAATAATTGAATTAAACCTGGTAATCATTTTTTTTTTTAACTTTTAGACAGGTTAGTCGCCAAGAAATACTTAGAATGTGTACTTATTTGAGTTCTCCATTATTGTCAGATTATTTATGACTTGTATTTTCCTACTTTTACAGAAATCAATGTGTGTTTCCAATTAACTAATTACTGTACGAATTTAGATTTTATACAACAAAATGTTTTCAAGGTACGACAGAAAACCTAAGTGGTACAACAACAGTCAATATAAGTCATTCGCAACACTTCACCTAATTACTGAACACTTTAAATATAAAATGCATGCAAGTCACAAATAACTATAGTTGAGTAGTTCATCTGCGGCAGCCGTACGTATAATTCACCGTCGCAATGTCGCACGCGAGAAAGATGGAAACGTCAACTATGCATATATAATTTGTATAAATTTTATCAATCATACCGATCAACCTAATAGGTGCCCATACACGAGCGGATTTCATGACGGATTTGGTCCGACGGACTAGATCCGTAGGTCCTTGGCGGATTTGGTTCGTCGGACTAGGTCCGTTAACGTGTCCACTAACGTGAAAATAAAAGTCCGCTGTTTTTCGCGGACCAAATCCTCCAGCGGACCAAGTCCGCTGGTTAGTGGACGAAATCCGTCGGATTTCGAGCAGAGGACCTAGTCCTCTGGTCTTTCAAGCCGTTCTGAAAGATCAGCGGATTTATACGACGGACCACAGCTGGGTTATCAGTTATTATTTGTTATCAGTTGTTTTATTCATTTATTTCATTTTATTACTCATCTGAATTTGTGTTAATAAAATGTTATTTTATATTAATAAACTTTAAATAGGTATATAATTAATATAACGTAATAATATAATTTATATTTATAATATTTATAATATTATTATATTTATTATTATTATATTATATATTATTATTAATATATAATGAATAAACATAATATGCCTCCGAGAAAAAGAAAGATGATAGCTGCTGCTGGATTTATGCTGTTGTTATAGATTTACTCCACTCCATGATTTGTGCAAAATGTATATAAATATTACTAAAATAAAATTAACTAAGTACACCAAAAAAAAAGATTTGAAAATGATTAAAATATATCAAAATACAAATCATTAACGAACCATTGATAAGTAAACAGATGATATTGTGTGATAATAAAGTTATTACTATCAATAAAATAAAAATTTCTTATCAAGGTTCGTGGTCCGTCGGACCTGGTCCTTTAGTCTGTGGCGAAGCGAGAGACTTGGTCCGTCGGACCAAATCTGCCGGACTAAATCCTCAGAACACCACACACGAGCGGACTTTTTGACGGATTAGGTCCGTGGCGGACCAAATCCGTCAAAAAGTCCGCTCGTGTATGGGCACCTAATAGACTTCTAAAAAAATATTAGAATTCAATATTTCTTCAACATGAGATCGATCAGACCACATTTCAAGTTTTTTAATTTTAATTTTGAACAATGTCTTAAAATTTAAAATATTCAAATCAAATTTGTAGGATTTAAGGATCGAAATTTATAAATCGATCTCAAGAATACATACCTAATAAAGATTTTAAAACAATTTTCAAAAGTTTTATCGCATTATTCGGTCGTTTCGTACAAAATATAGGTATGTTTTTGTTTTTAGGATAAGAAACATATTTATAATTCATAACTAACATTTAGATTTAAAAGCAATATAATTAATTAAAGCATTTAAAATGTGAAAAATACAAAAATAAACATTTAATTTATTTAAAAAAACAATTACTAAATGTATTTATAAATTAAAAAGTTTTCAGTTGATTTAACTAGTTTCTATTAAAAAAATAAAATAATACTACCACTAATAATAATACTACTTTGATAAACTTTCTCAAAATTTTGTTGCATATTTTTTAAATTTTCGACAAATTTAAAAACAAAATAGAATAAACGTGGACAAATAGTTAAATTAATTAAATTAATAATTAAACGACTATCGACAAGTACGGACTGACGAACTATCTTGAATCTGCAAATCTAATAAATAATATATCTAGTAATTTAAAACATTTTAATGAATAGTTAGGGAAAGATATGGTTGCTTTTCAAAAACGATAAACTAACTAGCCGCAACAAATGTTTTATCGATATCACCGATAATAAATCTTAAACTAATTATAATCATAAAATATCGATAGTAAGTCGTGTTCACAAACCCTAATAAATTTGTTTTATTGATATGTATAGAAAACTATTAGGTTAATAATTGATAATTAAATACATACAATTTAAAAAAAACAAAAAAAGAACCGGATGGGCCTCGCTCTGCTGTACAGTTGGGGTGGAGTGCACCTCGTTTATAGGATAGGTCATTATTACAATGGATTTGTTAAATTTGAATGCAATGATAGATATCATTGTATACGAATAACGATTCTGAATGGAGTTAATATGTTTGTCTCGGATATAATACATTGTTTATAAATATTGTAAAAAGTATATTTTATTTTGAAACAATAAATATATTTTTCAATTAGGATGGGTTGGCAGTTGCATACAGCGACATAGTTTGTCAGTCTAGAATATTATACATTATATTATATTTTACATGTAATTTTATGTCAATATTCGCTGTTCAAACGTTTATAAAAAAAAATTGTGCCATTGGATTTTAATAATTTTTGAATGACAATAAGAACTACTTCTGTGAAATCTTCTATTAAATTTTTAAGTATTTTGTACAAGCCAAATTTTTTTTATCACCGAATATAAAAAAAAAAAATGTAAGAAAATCGAATATTTTAAATGCCTATAAGTGGCTTAAAAATCAATATAATACTTTGAAAAAAATATGACATAAAGGAAATGCCAATCTCAACAGCTGGTAAAAATTTCAATCTGCGACTTATACTTTTTGAATTATAACAAATATTTAAAATCGTTTGAGAATAAATCGCTATTTCATGCAATTTCGTAAATATTTAAATTTCAAACAGTCATATAATTTTTTCCACTAAGTCCGGTTGAAATTTATTTAAAGATTTTTAAAGAGTAGCTTATAGATAACCTAGTTTTTTGAACCTTAAGTATGAACAGACAAAATTTTATGAATTTTTATCTACAAAATAACTTGCAAATTATCGTGATTTTTACACATTTTTTACAAATTTGAGCATTAAGGGCTTACAAAAAAAATTTGAGTAAACCGATCACCGATATTTTTTAGTTACGATAAGTTTAACTTATTATAAACCTTGTATTAAATTTTTAAGAGTTTTCGGTCTGCCAATTAAATTTTATAGATGTTTAAAAACAAAAATTTTACAAAAATCGAAAATTTAAATTATCTATAAATAAGTCAAAATACTTTGAAAGCCATGTATAGAAAACGTCAATATAAAGATTTGGTGAAAATTTCAAGTTTTTGCGATTTTTGGTTTTTGAGTTAGAGCATTTTAAAAAAATGTAATTTGTAGAAACGTGATTTTGCATAAAATTTTTCGTTTTTTCGTAATTTTTTTATCGTTTTTTTTCGATTTTTTTAAAAAGTTGGATTTTTGACTAGCCAAAGTACCATCTACATTCACTTTCCTTTCAGAAAAGTTGCTGCTTAAGCAAATCGAAGCATTTTTACTGCTAAAAAAGGTGTCGTCAGACACAAAAAAAAAATTATAAAATAAAACAAAAAAAAAACACACACATCATTGTAAAACCAATAGATTCCGTTCAGAATCTAAGAGGTCACCTGTTATCTAAGAAATTAAATGAAACTCATTTTCAACATTTTTTTTTTTTTATTCTATTATTATACCCTATTCACAACAAATCAAGTAAATAATAGAACAATAATATTCATAATGCGTGGAGCGGGAGATAAAGAGAAGTCGGAGAATAGTTTAAGAAAAAAAATGTGCAGTTCGGAAAATCAAAAAAAATAAATAGGGACTGCCTCAACGCGACGGACAGAGGCACGCCGCATACATCATTGCCGCGGTTATACCGCTTTGCAGTGATTGCGTACCACAACGACGACGAGCGTGTATTATGTGTTTTTGCATGCACGAATCATCAGCTCCGGTAGCGGGACGACCGCAACGATAAGAGTAATCGTATAAAAAATTACGCAATCTTTGTCGTCGATGTTATTCCGCGAATTATTGGCCGTCATCGCCGCACCGCACCGGTATGCAAATCTTTACGCACGAGTGCCGGGGGGTCCGGAATATCGGTAGCCTAGCGTGATGCAGTCGATGGCGTAAAACATTACACCCACCAGTTACTGCAACTAGTGTTATACCGCCACTTAGTTAAATCTAACGTTACCAATAAAATATGTTTTAAATAATTGACAGTGCATCTTGGGTGGACAACAATTTTCGCGCATTAATGTTTTACGTTTCAAAGCCAATTAATGGTCCACGAACAGTCCCAACAAGCGCAATGAGTATAAAATATAAATATCACGATGCCCATTGAACAATATTACTAAGATACTAAATTAAAAAGAATAATTTTCATTTGATTAGAATCAAATAACTTAGTTTGAAATGACTTAAAATCACTTGTTCGAATTGCATCATTGGTGACTAATCGTGTAGTAAATTTGAAAATATTGCTCACATACTATATGTATATATAAATATATACAGTGTATACATGTACCATTTTACTATTCTATATTGTATTTTAAGATCCCAAATCATAATCTCATATTATACAAAACAGAAAATAGAATTGGGATTGCCTACGTCACGTCACCTTTCTCATATTTATAGAAAATTCTTTATTTACCTGAACGTGCGAGGAGTGCTGTGAAGGTTCGGAGGGAAATTTTACCGAGTATTTTCAACTTGTTATCTTCCAACGGTCGAAACCATTGATTTTATTTTAGGATAATACAACAAAAGAGAATTAAAATAACATCATTAACAAAATCCATTGCATGATTTTACAAAATTTAATTTGATTATGGTTTAAATGTGGTTGTAATTTGTTATTTTGAAATAATTATGTAGCGTGTGACCACTACTTAAAGTACAAGAAACGCTTGTAATTAACACTAACATTGTTATTATATACGTTATGCAGCTGCAGAAAATATGCTAATATCATTACGATGTATGACAACACTTTGCCGACGGATAAAAATACTACGGTAAATTCGAAAAACGTTACGGACGTCATATAAATTATAAAAACGTCAAAAGATACATTTACATCGCAGACGACGTGTTTGCTTGTGTCAGAGCGAACATAAGATTAGGTACGTGTTATTATAACATGCGTTAGTATTATAATTGACCACCTGTTGACCTATTGACTCGGCACGTGCACTATAACACAAATGCACGCACTTTTCGCATTGCAAACAAAATTGCTTCTATTATTGTTAATATTATTATTAGTTCAGGTATGGATTTCATGTAAAAAACTACTTACTCAATGGTATTAAAAACGTTTAAATATCGTTGATGTTGCCGTGCCATCAGCGATGGCAATCCCGGTCTTCTGGACGGCGCGAAAACGCCCGACGTCATGTTTAAGATCGATGGGACCGTTTGCGCGAACGCCCAATCGTCGGGGGATAACGTACCAATAACGTGAAACGTAGTAGGTGATCGTATATATTTTTTTACACTCGTTGTCAAGCATTCGGTCTACGCGATCAACAATGTTTCCGAAAGCCTTTGACGTACGCGTAGAGCGGTCGTTCGGCCTCCGGAATCGCTCGGGTGACGCGGCACCGACGAGCACACAGGTCGTCTAGGATTTTACGGAAACGATTTGCGAAACGGATACACAACGAGAACAGGACGCGAACCGGACGGTTGCCGCAAGTAAACTAATCGCGGGGACACGCGTCGCACCGCTATCGCAACGATTGAGAAGGGTGATCGACGATATAACCATAGTGAAAAAGGAGAGAAAAAATAACGCGAAAGCGATAACTAGTAGCATATGCAGTCGTATTAGACTCTATGAAGGCGGGAGCGGATAGAAGGAGAATAACGTTCACGTAACGGCGCACCGACACGACCAAATTGAAACCGAACACACGATGACCTTGACCAAATTTCGGCGACGGCGCCGGGCGGTTTAGTGAAATCGTTAAGCACAATAATATTGTTATGGTTGTCATTTTGAAGTTAAGAATATTTAGTTTAATAATTTACTTATATTTTGGGTCAATAATAACGTTCAAACTGTAAACCTTTGTGTCAGGGACCGGTCACTAACACGCGCAACAGGTAACAAAATCAAGTATACGAAAAAAACATTTACACATTGTCGGCATCTGGTATTATCATTGATTGTGAATACTTTTCAAGAAACTAAATATTTTTCAAAGCCCGAATGTCACACAAAACCAACCACAGTTCTATGTACTTAACGGTCATCCTTAGGTTTTGTACAAGCCGTATGGAAAAATATCATCTCTGTAGGTCTCATTTATTTTGTGTTATTCTATATTTCAATCGGTTATCCAGCTAGAGCGTTGGAACTATTATTAATATATATAATGCTCAACAAAAAATACATTTGATATTGAGTGTTATAAACCGATTTATATTGTTAGACCCAGGTCAAGAGGAGACGACAAATGTCCCTACGCCGATATTTCTTGTGACATTGAATACACATTTCTGTTATTGTTGTAGCCATGAAGAGATTCGTACTGCGCAGCAGAAAAATAACACGAGCCTAGCGGTCCTCGGTTTCCGTGTACTGTTACAACCAAGGTAAAAGCTATGTCACAAATAACCAGATAGGACGCTTCCGGTAAACCGTCATATAAAGCAGTAAATTAACCGCCTGTATGTTGTTCACATCAGTGACGACCTATATGTTAAAAAAGGGTTCCTCGAGTACCACACACGCCACACAGTCCTAAAACGCCGTGTGTGCACTCGTTGTATACTATTTAAAAAAAGCCGACGTACGGCAACAACGAGTTTAAATGTGATGAGAATGTGAAAGGGTTTCAACGCGTGCAAATGAATGAGATGAATTATGTACGCATACCAGGGATGTCCAATTCGAATAGTATGATTAAAAGAATATTTTTACAAAATCAGAACCCATATACGAATCAAAATTAAACATATACATTTCTTGAACTCAAAAAATAATCACGAAAAAATGCATTACCATAATTGTACTTACGCATGTACAGTAGTGTTTACTAAACTATTAAGTAGCAAATGCTTAACTTTCAAATGAATGCGCAAAAACAATATTTTATTTTTAACATTTTAATATTAAAAATAACTAAATAATTGGCACTCAGGTATGTTTACAGAAAATCAATCGAACTAAATCAGTAGAATGGAAAAACCATATACGACTTAACCATGATCCGTCGTTCGGAACAATATTATATAAATACCTAAAAGTAAATTTTCCAAGTCAAAGATTCATGAATTTGTAATTTATATATGCGTAGGTACTAGATATATACTAGAAGTGCTGTACAATCGGGTCTTGAGTTATGTTGATATGTACATTACATTGTTGGAAGACAATATTATTGTACTCGAGTTACCATACAAATTCTTAACCTACTTGAGGTCGGCTCGTTAACACGTACGGTGGCGGATACAAATTATTTACATAATGTATTATATGCGTCAACAACCACTTTAGTGAATAAAAAAAAAATTTAATTATTTTAATTCGCTCGTCGTCGACACGATGCGTGTATTAAATAGAATAGGAAACGAACAGCGACAGCAGACAAAAAAAAAGTCGCGCAATAATTTTTATGGATTTTCATTAGAAGAACAATGAGAACGTCAAATATCATATTCTAATTTCGATAACAGTAACAACAGCCGAGTGTACATTGCCTATAATGATACATGTATAATTGTGATCGCGTTAACATTTTATAATAAAACTATGAGTTGTTACTAAAAATATTACATGCGTTCATGCAAATGTCCACACTGTTTTCCCTTGAAAAACCTTTTAAAAATACTCTACAAGCACAATTTTTATTACGAAATTCGAACATCCGGAATTAGTTAAATAAAGTTATTGTATATTCGAGAACATCTTTAAAAGCTGTGTCGCAGCACCGTCGGCAGTTTTACGCTACTATTACACGTTATATTTCTCATCGCCATTGCGACAATAACCTTTTCAAACACATATAGAATACGAGGTAGAGGAATTAGACGGTAGTATAAGGTGACCAGATATCCCGTTTAAAATGAGATTGTCCCTTTTTTGATCATTATGTCCCGTTGTCGCGACAACTTCGAATGGGACGCTTTTTATCCCGTTTATAGAAGATTGTCCCATTTTAATCCCGTTATTTCCATATTATTTATTATATAATGTATTAATGCTTGTAAATAAAATATCTATGTATGAAAAAAATATTAAACAGTTTTATTCGTATATTTAAAATGCGAAACCAAAGTTAGAAATAACAGATAATAATTTTCGTGGAACGAGCGTCAGTCCCGATGCCGACGAACTATACAATTAGCGATAGCATGCGACATGTTGTATGGCATAATATGTAGTTCTTTGAACTAAAAATATATATTATTTTATGTATACATTTATAATTAATGCTATTAGATATTATATTATAGTTGCAAAATCGGTAACTGTTTTTGGTAGACACTGTAACAGTCGATCCGTGAACTTTTCGTGAAGTCGTTGTATTTTGAAATTGACGCGTACCTTTAGATATTTTTCCTAACTTTTAAAAGTATACTTAAGATGCCCAAGAGATGATGTACTTTTAATCCAAAATTAAAAACGCAGTTTTCCTTTTTTAAGAGATGCCGATGAAGTAGGAAAAGATTTGTGTACCGAGTGTAAATCTATGTTCTCAATTGAACATGATGGCATATCAGATATTAAACAGCTTTAACAAAAACATAAAAATTTATTGGCTGTGTTTAGCTCTAGCAGTTATAATAAATTAGCGTCATATTTTATCAATAAAGGAGAATTTGAGCTATCGGATGAGAGTAAACGTCTTGCGGAGAAGGTACGTTTGCTTTTCATACTATCATGCACAATTATTATTTTCGTTCGATGGATTGATTGTACGTCCTCACTTATAAAGAAAATTCACGATAACAAATGTACTTGTACTCGAACGGAATGTGAATTAATTATGTTAAAAGTAATAGGCCCTTTTGCAATGGAACAAGTTTTATAAGAGTTAAAAATATTTAATTTGCACACTTGTGGTAGATACATCAAATCACAAACATTTAAAACTTGTACCAATTCTTATCCGATATTTTAATCCAAAAGGATTAAAAATAAAAATACTTTAACTCTCGACATTTGTATGCATATGTGTGAATATATATGTATGAAGGTTTTTTTTTTGGGGGGGGGGTAAGTAACAGCTGTCCCGTTTTTTATTTTCTTAATGTAGTCACCCTACTGTAGTAGAGTGATGTATTTGTGTCGGCGGAAAGGGATGAAGGTATTTTTTTAATTTATTGTTACATAATCGAGATACGGGCCTCTAATATTTTTATTAAAACATCACTGCCTTGAATGATCGTAACCCGTAGGTAATAACGATCAAAAACCTTTTCATATCGTTAGGGCCTCCTCTCTTCCATACGTATTATTCATTAATAATTATTATTAATATAATTAATACTAATAAAAAGAATCATTAGA